>NW_017552322.1:1847940-1961231 GCF_001854935.1 Bemisia tabaci
TACATCAAGACAAACTCTCCATGCAAAGATAGGGAGCAAATACATTAGCAGGGTTGCCGTGTTTTCAGTTTTGGAGTCCCCAAATAGAGTGGCAGCCCTGTCAATGTATTTGCTCCCTATCTTTGCATGGAGAGTTTGTCTTGATGTACAGGTGGACTCTCAGGACAGCGTGGGATATCCCCTCCATTTTGGCATCAACTTGAGAGCTTTTTTTGAGCTTGGGAGTTGATTTCAGAGAAAATAAGAGGCACCATCGTATTTCTCGCGAACTTTTACATTAGAATCAACAGTCAAATCGCAAATTCCTCACACATGCAACATCACCATTGTATTCTTTCTTGTTTCCCATAGACATACAGTTATAGTTAAATCTGAAAGGGGCTCTTTTCCCTACTTCTCCCTTCCAATGTCTGCCAAAAACTACTTTGGTTGTGTTTAAGAGGGTTTTACGTGACAAATTTTATCGAACAATGCCACCCCCTACCCCTCCCTAGCAGATAAGTTTACTACTTGACCCCTCTTCCCCAGAGAGGTGCGCTTCAGGGATGATGAAGGTTTTTTGCTGAATTGATGTACTCTTAATTCTCTCATTGTCACTCAGAGGTTGAGACTTGCGAGTGGAAATAACGCATTGGACTCTCACAATTGCGATCTAGGTTCGATCCAGGCAGCATGCGACTAATTTTAACGAGGTTTCAAATTTTCAACCCAAAGGCTTGGTCAAAGCAGCCCAAAGAAAATCAAATTTAAAAAAATCAAGTCTAGGTTATTTTATGTTCTACTTCCCATATTAACACAAGATGTCTATCACTTTTTATTACTGAGCTATGACATTACTCTGACCATTGTAGTTTTGAATCTGATAGTAATAAACTTCCTTATCCTCTCCCCAAAAAAACGAACTCTAGAAACCACTTTTTACTCCTCCTGCCTTTACAATAAAACTCTCGAAATAAAAATCTGCTCCTGATATGATATGGCACTGCTTAAGATCGGACTGCATTTTGCGTTATAGGAACTACAATTTTTGGCTCATCGGTAAAAACACTTGTGTACCAAAGGAAACTAACGGCACATACGTTGTTTCAAAACTGAGCCAAAAATTTTAGTTCCCACCGGAAAATGCAGTCAAATTATGCAGGCAACTTTTCATTGGAGTTCAACTGGACCGGATACATTTTGCAATTGGGAACTGCAATGGACCACTAGACATGGTACGAATTTCAGCATTCTGATACACGTGTCTTCACCAAAATTTCACCTGAAACACGATGCGCACAACAAAAATTACCGAAATCAACTCCTTCCGAAGATATTTAATGATTCTTGGTGCGTGAATTGAAACCACCCGCTCATGAAAACTCAATGCTCTACGTGATTCACATCGCGCGCTAAACGTTATCATGAACGTTTCTGCGATAAAAAATCTGGCAACCTCTATCTTGACACTTTGGCTCAGCCATAGCAAATTACTTATAATTTGAAAAACACATGGTGGGAAATGAGCACTGTTCGATTGAGAAGCTTGCTGAAATCGTTGTAGTGCGCGATTTGACTCACGTAGAGCTTTGAGTTCCTTGTGAGCGGGCAGTTCAAATTCCTCGTAACCAATGTGAAATAAAAATGTTATTATCTCCGTTAGGAGTTGATTTCAGTAATTTTCGTTGCGCGAATCGTGTTCTACGTGAAATTCTGGTTAAGACACATGAATCAGAATGCTTAAATTCGTCCCTTGTCTAGTGGTCCATTTATGGCTCCTCTGTGAAAACACTTACTTGCATAGGGAAATAAATGGTACATGCGTTGTTTCTAAGCTAAGCAGGATTTTTTCTTCCTAATTTATTGCAAAATGAAGTCGAATTCTTGACGATTGGCAATCTACAGACTGAGAGACGTTGTGATTCCAGTATCGATAAGTATCGAGCTGTGTCTGGCGTTATGGTCTGCGTCGGCAGTTAGGGAAGAAACTTTCGAAGCGTCGATGCGGGGGACTCTTGTAAAGTCGGGATATAACCACTATTAAGGCATCACAATGAGCTCCGCAGCCCGCTCCTCAGTGGCTGGCGACTGTCGTTTGCTCGATACTTGATAGCAGGAACACCTGTTGATTTCAGGGGTTCTCAACCGGAGTCGCGTCTTTACTTCCGCGAGCTTTCAATGCTCTCTGCAGCCGTCAGATTCGTCACCTTCTTCGACTTTCAGACATTAAATGAGGGGCTTGGCGGACAAGGTACATTAGTGCAATTTTCGCCATTTCAATAAATACGTTTTTAAAGTTTGGAAAATTAGACGAAGGCTTGTGCCGGAAAGAAAGTTCAAGCTCACTTTTTGATGCTTGAAAATTTGATTTTAGTGGTGAGTTTTGCACAAAATGTACCTATATAACCTAACCTCACCGGATATCGTTCATCATTAAAGACTGCACTCACGCGGCTTGTCCTCCAAGCCATTAGCGGATCCAGCAAATTGGCAACATTGTTTTTCTCCATTGAAACCTATGGAAATGTATCGATTCTTGGAGGGGCCAGATGCTCCGCCGAGAATCGATTATTTGACATAGGTTTAAATGGAGGGATTCCGGTGTTGCCAAATTGCTGGATCCGCCCCTGCTCCAAGTCCCTTAAATATTCTTCCAAATCTGCAAAACGCTATATTTTTAAAAAGATGAATTCTCACCAGCTGAGAGAGCAATAATTCAGCTTAGTTAAGTATCTCTGACTGCCGAAAATATTTAAAATATGTTCAAATTTCCGTGTAAGTAGGTCAACATTAAAGCTGATTTCCTCAAAATCTATATTTTTCAATTTTTCACAGGCACTGTGTAAACAGAACCAGGTTGGTCAAGGGATTGACGTTATTCCTCCAGAAATTTCCTTGGCACCTTCCAAAAAATGTGAAAGGTTTCGTTCGATAAAATCGTAACATATGCTTCATCCTCGAAATTGTATTTCGATCAACTTTTCGATAAGCACACCTCAAAATTTCCCTCTAGACGTCTTCATGTTTCAAAATTTTCCTAGATGCTCTTTTGGAGCTGGAAAAGTCCCCAGAAGCTCCTAAAGAGCTGATTGAGTCCTTCAGATCCCTCTTTTTGGCATCTCTGTTTGCTTTGCGAGGGCTTCCTCGATGAGGTGCCCTTTGTCCCCTCAAAAAGTTCCTAGTTCCACCTTTCCCTAGCAGAACAATGCCCGATACACGTAATAAAGCTACGTGTAGTCTTTGCAAAAGTGTGCCCGTGCTTAAATGGCGCAACTTCATGACGACGTAACCGGGAAACAACTCACAGGAGTATGTTGCCACATTTCGGGCGAATCGCGAAAAACTGTCCATCGAAGCGTCGATGACAAATAAGGGAGGGTCGGCGAGGCGACGGCCACAATTATTATAGCGGGCGAAACAGGCGGCGTTGAAGTGAGCAAATCAAATTAGAGCACAAATTAATTCATCAGGAGTCTGCCTACGTGGAAGTTGTCGGATCGTGCCCGCGCTCGCGGTACGTGTAAGTCGACGTCATACCGCCGGGACGAGGAAAACGTCGTAAGAACATTCAAACGTTGCCGGATTTCCTCTAATGTAACTTTTATTTTCCAGGAAATCTACGGATATTTCACCTCGAAAGTGTCAGATACTCTAAGAAAAATTGTGAATGAAAGTATTGGGAAAAACTGAGGTAAAATATTCATCGATTTCTCGGAAAATTCTCATTTTCCTGTGGGCGATTTGGCAACGTCTGAAGGCTCATGCGGCGTTTTTCCTAACCGCGGGGGCATAATCGACGATTTTGGGGCGGTTCGGAGGCTTTGTTTACGTGCCACGTCCGGTGTCGGGCATCACAATCACAAAACGGCGATGTCAACCGGGGGGCGGCGGGCATCGCGCGGTGGCGGGGGGGGGGCGGAGGGGGGGGGGGGAGTGGTATTTGTCTTTGACACCCCTGACCGCTCCGTGCTGTCTCGAAATTGAAATCGAGTGTCCCTGCAGAGCGGCCCGTGCATAAATTGATTCCCGCACCTCATCAATGTCAATATCACTTTATGGCTATCGGAAAAAGCTTTTCTTTGCGTCCGTTCTCCTTCTGGCGTACCGCGGTCGTCATCGCATCTCAGGNNGACTGCGGAGGTGGGGGATATGAAGGAGCGATCGGATTAAATGAATAAACATTATGGATAAACGTCATGCAGAGACAAATGGACTAAATTTCGCAATAATTGGGAACTATGCTGCCGTGCTAAGGAAGAGCGCCGTTATGAACCTTCAGGCGTTGCCAAATTTCCTTTGGTAAATCACGAATTTTCGGGAAGTTTGGTTCTCAATTTCATCTAAAATATCTAAAAGTATCAATGAAAAAATGTGCACTAGCTTCCTCAAAAGTACATGTTTTATTTGGAGAAATTTGGCAACTTTCGAATGTTCATACGGCGTTTTTCCTCAGCACGGCAGTATGTCTGATCCATAAAGGCGCGTATCTACTTAGGGAAACTAATACCCCTAGTAGCAGAGATTGCCATAAGTTGCAAAAATATCGTCAACGGATTACAATTTTGAGGCAAGATGTGCAAATTGCCTATCCTTCTGTTTGGAAGGGTGAAATTATCGAGAATCATTGCAGTATTTTCACAATAAATTGTAACAGAGAGGCAATAATTTGCCGTTTTTGGTGATGACAAAGATTGCCTACTTCCTTAATCGTAGGCCTTGCCATAAAGCCGTCAAAAATCTGAGAATATTGTCCACATCTCGACTGAAAATTGCAAGTTTCGCGCAATATGTTCAAATGGTGGATTATATGAGCGATAAGTTGCTCATCAATGGGCGAACAATAGCGTTGACCCACGAACTTAATTTTTGTTTCACCCGATTACATTATTGCCGAAATTAGGAGAGTGAGGTCCTTTATGTAAAATATATTGTCTCTGCCTGAAAATTTTAGATTGAATTAATGGGTGGTTAAAGTTGAAAAATGCGTATCTAAGATTATACGACGTTGCATACCTCCGCATTAGTGTTTTATGTTTAAAAAAGACAACTGTCAATTTTTCTTGATTTTTGTCTCCTTTACTGATTTAAAAATACACACAAAAAATTCTAAGGGAGGTATTATCTTTAAAAGTTTTTTCCTAGAGAATCTGAAAGATAATTGGAGATTTTGAAATGCTGCTATTCAGTTGTACGTTTTGCGAATTTAGCAATTTTTATATTAAATTATGAATACAAGAAAACCCTTTTAAGATCTTTTCATTGAAAGGGTTTTATTTTGTCTCTTCGATAAATTTGATTTTGTTTCATTTTTTAGGTTTTTTCATTAATTTCCAACCCTGAGCCTCAAGTATTTTGTGTATTCTTATTTAAGTCAGCAGAAATTTGCCAACGTTTTCATTTGTATACGGCGTTTTGCCTTTATGATCCTCTCCCCAAATACTAAAAAAGCGCATTTTCCGTAAGGAAGTAGAATGAAAATGACAGAGTGGAGCCGTCTGGAGTTTTTTCGGGCTTGGCCAATTTTTTTGACTGAGGGACGACCTCAGTGACGTCAGACGAAGACCCGACTGAAATTCAGTCGATGAACCGGCTTAAGAGTCAAGGGTAAGGGTGTGGATGCTGAGGGAGGGGGGAGGGGACGGCTATGAATGATGGTACTGAGAAAACGGATGACTAGTTGCTTGAATAATGAATTCCGCCGGTCGAGAAATTATGCCGCTGTCTCGTGCGTGGTGGCGCTTTGTGTTTGATCCGGCTAACAAGGATGATTTGTCTGGGCGGGTCGGAGTCGGAGCGAAAAAGAGCGCTGAAAGGACTCGGCGAAAAAAATAAGCGCGGGAAAATGTTTCTTTTATGGAAAATGAGCTTCGGAAACGCACTGCCACCTCCGCGCGGAGTCCTGCCAAATTTTTTCCTCCGAGGCAGGCGAATCGGACGCTGATTGTTGCCAAGTAACTTTATTCTGCAAGCTTTAATGTATTAAAATAGCAAGCTAGTTAGTTACTCTGTTTTAGAGACAGTCAGCTGCAATGTCCTCGCTGAACAGAATTTAGTGCCTTGAAAACTAACAATCGCGTTTATACATTGTGCCCATGAAAACCGGAGCGCCTGCAATTGTTTAGATGCAACACGGGCATCCTAAGGACACGAATAGTTGCATCCAGACCTAGCCATTGAAAAATGAGGAGTGCCTTCACTTTTCCCGCCTGTAATAAGACACGTCACTTGTTGCACTCATACGTGATTGTTGCACAAAGATAGGGTGGTTTGAGTATTAAGTCAAATTGAAAAAAATAAATAGGTGAATTAATTAGGATAAATATTTTTATATGAATAAAATGTAGACTATACATACGTGTATTACTCGCTTGACTTTATCGGCGAGTACACTTAAGACGTCCTTCTGAATATTCTCTTTCAATTTACTTGGAAACTGTATTTAAGGAATGTAGGTTACAGAGGTAAGATTTTAGGGAATTTAGATATTATTAATGGTTAAAAAATATCGTTGTGCATTTTGAAGTTAATGAACATTTTTAATGAAAAGAGTGCTGGATAAAAAGATTGATTTGGAGTATAGTAGTAGCAGAAACAATGCATGAAATTTACTGCTCCTTAGCAATTTTCGTTTAGTTATGTAAATTTTAGAATTGAAATCGAAATTTAATTTACTTATATTTCCAAAAATAATTATTTTAATTTTGAATTATAATTTCAATAGTTTGGACTTGCTCTGTGTGTAAGTGTTACACTGTGAATTTGCTTATGTAATGGATGACTGGGCCCAAAAATAGTTCCGTTTCTTACACTTAGTGCACTCTTTATCAGGCTATAATTTTCTGCTGTAGATAATGTGTTAAGCTCGTACCTCCTTCGAGGCAACGGCTTCATGGAATTTAAAATGCTAAAACAGTAATAATGTAATGTAATATAATGGCCTAGTTTTTTAGAGTAATTTTTCCAAAAACTTTAAAACAAAGAAGTAAAAAACTTGCACATTTTTTTCATGAGTAAATCATTTTATGACCAATATGTGATATTATCATAAAGTTTTCTCTCGAAAATATCCCTGAAACCAAGGCAAGCACATCTGCTGCAAATTCCCCCTCTCTCATAAAACTGCGCCTCTCAGAATAAAACACAGCCTATGGGAGGAAACCGTGATAAAACCGCACATTAATCACTAAATTACCCTTGTCGTGAGAGGTAGAAGCAACTGCCGCAACAAATTTTAATCAAATGAACCAGTTAAGACGTGCCATGAGAAACCACGATCAGTCTTTTTCTAATGCAGGGGACTTTCACAGGGTAATATTTCTCCTACATTGAGAGCATCTCTTTTTATGGCCTCGTATTTCCTCCCCTTTCCAGTACACAAATTTGAAACACGTTATGAAGAATCACATTTTAAAGTTGAGTACAGATTGTCGCGCACTTCAAGCAGATTTATTCGATTGCAGACGTCTTTACATTTTTTAGTAAGATTGAGATCCAAATTTGTCGCGTTTTTCAGCTGCACAATAGCCTTTGACATATTCACACTCCGATGTGTGTTGCACTAACATTTTGATTTACTGTCGCCTGAGAATGTAAACAAAGGTGGTTCAAAGAATTAGTGCAGTTTGTAAATTATTTTTATTAGAGTAAGTACATGAGGAGGGTCAGACCTCTTAGGCCTCCGGGTTCATGGACTGTCATAAAAATTGCACAATTTGCAAGTGTTCAGTACAATTCATGGCGTAACTTATCTCGACAATAAATGCGCCTCAAAAAAACTAAGCAGCTGCAGCCGATATTTTTGGTCCTAGCCACAGGAATTCGGTGAAACTACCAAAAACTTGGAATCATTTTTTAAGCTCTTCGCAGGCAGGACCGGAAATTTTAGCTGCGATTTCCAAGATTTCCAGGGTGCAAATGTTGCTGCAAATTTTTTTACCATATGTGATCATAACTCATTCCCGCATGCCTTTTCAAATTCTCTCTAGCGGATGTCATTTCTTCCTTGCCGTATCTTTAATTTGCAAATCCATTTTACACGCATAATATAACTTTTGCAATCGTTGAAAATTTGACATGTGTGACAATGTGGAATGACATGACATGACAATGGCATGGACAATGACACGTGGAAGCCCAAAACTCGGAAACCAATCGAGAACGGATTCATCTCCCTTAACTTTCTGAAAGAACTAAATCAATTTTAACAGAATCCACTAATTCGCGTGAAGTTTGAACCGAGGATCAAGGTATGAAAATTGATACCCTTGTAAGGCCCAATGCTATAGACAATGCTATAGTCCCGTTCAGAATATGTTTTCTTAAATTTGAATTGTTGACAGGAAAGTCAACTGACTTTGAAAACACTCTCAACTAATTATTTCCCCACAATGCGAATGGTGCATTTCTGTTAAACTCTCTCAAACTCTCAATCCCGGGTCCAAGCACTCAAAATAACGGTTTGGCAACACGGGGGATTGATATCCCACTGAGATTACGTAGGTGTGTGGCGAGTGGTAGCTGTTCGGCGGGTGGCATAATCGTAAGGCATTTTCGTCCGTTTCCTCGCTTCCGCATCACAGCGCGCGTCGCGTCTTTGAGAAAGCTTCCTTCCGCGCGACTATCAATCTCGAACCCGCCCCCTCCCCCTGCCCCTTCCACCCCTTAAACGGCCATTGACACACTGGACCACGAAATAAGCCGCGGATGAAATAGAAAGCTTTCTGGACACGAACGCTTTGCCGCTCGCAAAATTTACTCTTTGTCATTCTTTAAGTTTGGACCCTTTTCCTAGCTTAGAAACGTAGCAAGAACCAGAGACAATATCTATGGCCAAAGTGCAAAACCGTATAACTCCGTTTGTGATGTTGCACACTTCCTGTCGTACTTTATTTTATTTTATTTTTTTTTTGGGGGGGGGGGAGACTAGTCAACGTAATTTCTTCTCACACATTAGCACTTACTCAGGATGCAGTTTTGCTCAATTTTCGGTTTAACAAATCAAACATGGAAAAAATTAGACAATATGTTTGAAATTTTTAGTAAATAAATGCAGAAGTATGTCAACAGACAGCTGCAGATTCCTTCAAAATTTTCAAGGAATTGAAGCCAAATAAATCACGAGGAAAAAATGCAGCGTTTAACTTTACTGTTTTAATTAAAATGATCTAAAATTCAAATTTTAGAACTTGCATCTTCTACTCTTTGAAACTAGCTGTGCTTCCAATCTATCATTATTATTTCTCTGGCGAAGTCTTTAAACTCATTACTTTTATCTCCCCCCTCTTGTCAACCATCCCTACGAGTCGATTTATTTTATGAGCCATCTCATCGGTTCTAAAAAGGAGAGTAAAACTTGAGGGCTAAAGTTCGTTGCAACGGGTGATCAATAAGTTCGTCCGAGGGAAACTTCGTTGCAACAGTTTGTGGAAGCCCTATTGAAGGGCGCGGGCTCCCAGAAGCGGGTCAAATAAGTTTTTGTAATTTGGATTGCAATCGAAATATTTCCGAGTGCGTGGCTTGCGACGGAAATAAACGTCACTTAATTGATTTTGAATGTGACGAGGAAATAAAACGGACCTAATGATGGGATCCCTCTGTTGCCGCGCTGCAAATGAAATTTAGTCATTTTGATGCTTACAAGGTTGATCTATATACTGAAACTTCGGTTTTCCAAACGAAATATTGATAATAGCTGAAATTTATAATACATCGAAATGGTAGCGATACGTGGAACAAAAATCTGTAGATCCAGCATAATATCGGCTGCTAAAGATTCAAAAATAATCTTGATCTCAAAGCATAAAAAAGCGAGAATTTAAGCCAGAAACCGAGAATTACGCAGTTCAAAAAGTAAAACTTTTTTGCAAATTTAAAACGATTTGCTTTTACGCCGAACCGAATGACGTCATCCGGCACCAAGCAGAAGCGAGCATAGGTTTCTATGACTTCCGTCAAATGCCTTTCTCCTCCTCGTATATGAAAACAAAAGGAAAGTCGAAACTATATCCTAAGAGTCAAAGAATCGAATCTCATTCGTTTTGTCCGCAGTTAACAAGCAACAATTCCACATTGAAACACGTTTTATTTTCAAACATGATAGTGGGAAATGAGCGATGGGAAACCTCCATAGTTTTCCCGCCCTTGCGGTGCGTTTGAAATTCCTTCGAGTCTTTGAACTTTTAAAAAGCAAGCTTGTCCGGGATTTTGGCTCAAAAATACGCAATAAATCACCACGTAATCTACTCACCTGCGGTACTTTCAGAATATTAAATAAATATCAGGAGGTTTAGTGACCCACTGGTTTAGCAATGCTGACCTAACTTGCGAAAAATCGCATGGTCTATTATCATCATGCGAAAAGTAGCGTTGACCTCCGAATTCAACTTTTGCCCTGTCCGATCACATCGCTTTAACATTCATTGCGGAGCCTCGAAAATATATTTTTTCTGGCGGGATCATTTCCACCCGGAAGGAATTTAAGAGCGCTCGCGGTAAGAGCGACAACGGGGGGACGATCGGACACATATCCAGCTGTGACGCATTTGCGCTCTCATCAATCCATCAAACTAATTATTTTATTCGGGTGAAATAATCTTCGTATTTTGTGCGTTGTCGCCGGCGAAAGCACCTCACTAATCCACCTATATGGGATTCCGGGGTGCCACCACCGCCATCACCGAACCGCACTCCGCCGCCGCGCCGCTGCGCAGGGATTACGACGTGCGCAGCGATTTCCGATTTTCCCTCGACGCGACGCATAGTGAAACTAACCCTTGAAAAAAGTCGGACATATATTCGTGGACTAATCTTTGGATTCTGATGTTTATTTTATTGAAGCATACATTTAAAGAGGAGGACTTTAGTCTAAAAATGGTCCTAATTTTTTTGTTTTTGTTTTTCACCAATTTTATAGAGGAGAGTCTGCTGACGAAGATGTAATTTATCATGATCGATCACGAAAACTCGCGAAAATTCGATGAAAGCGATGATCCCTTGCAAAGTGATGCACTTGCACCTTGCACTTTGCAGCGGGAGGTTTTAATTCTTGAGTCAAGAAACATGAAATATTTCAGTGAGGAGATAAAAACAGTAATTTTCGTTACAAAAATCGTGTTCTACCTACTTGAAATTTTGGTCCAGAAAGTATCAGAATTTTTAACGCGTACCTTGTCTAGAGGACCATTCTGCAGCATTGGTATGAACCTTGGTCTAGCTCTATCCCAAAATATGGTCCAAAATATGTGACCCATGTTAACCAGGACGCCTCGCTTTCCCGTTCCGACTGCACCCATTCCGACGGACTTTCCGGTTGGCGCGACGCGGGTCTCACCAGGAAGTCCCTTCCATTTCCTCGGGATTCGAGCGCGGCGGACCCGGGGGTCACTCAACTCGACCGCGCGCCATGCCGTTAATTTCCCGGGCCCGAAATTCGATTTCCCCGATCCGTATTGCTCGTAATCGAATGAGCGGCCTAAGCGAGAGGTCTGCGAAGTCTCACAAGGGGAGATCCGGCCTCATTTTTTTTCCGCTTCCATTTGCCACCGATCCGTCCATTACCGGCCTGAAATTTTTTCGGCCCCGGAGAGCCTCGTCCTGTTTCGCTGCGACTAGGAATTGTGCTCCGGTCTGGCGGGCAATCGAATTAACGCGGCTGTAAAATTCGAAAGGCCACGTTACTCTGTGCGCTCGGGAGTTTACACGACGGCAGAGGCGTGGCGTGCTTTGCGATATATCAAGTGATCGGTCATTTAAACCCATGTAAAAGGATCGATAAACAGAGTGTTTGCAGCGAACACCTTAATAATCGATTCTTCAGCATGGGTTTAAATTGCATGACAATCGATTTATCGCAATTCACGCCACGCCACTGCACGACGGACCTCGAGCTTCCTCTGCGCTAGTGCTGAGAGTATCGATTCTACTTGACGATGCTCCCATAGGACTTTCAGTCGAGAATTTATGACAAGTTAACAAGAATGCGATAGTTGTCCATCGGCTAACGGAACGTACCTATATACAAGCCTGAGTCCTCGGCTAAGACCTTTGCAAAAGTTTTCCTTTCTTAAAACGCGTTATCAGCAGCCTGATTGCTGAAATTTAGTGTTTGTTGACCGGTTAAGACAAGATTAAGGAGAGAGGAGTTACGTGATTGGTCGGTGCTCTGAGTTGTGCGTCTTGTCGTTCCGATGAAGGTTGTAATGAACGAATGAACGAGAAGCTAAGGACGCGTCTTGAGCTGCCGATACTATATCCAACCATTCAAATCCTATCGTACTCAAATCCATCCATTACCGGTACGGCATGACTCAGAGCGTCAACCAATTACATGACTCCATTCTCCTCAATCGTGTCGTAACCGGTCGACAAACACGAAATTTCAACAACCGGCCTCTTAATGAACCGCTGGCTACACAAGGTGCAAATTTAAGTGTTCTGATTAATGTCTCTTCACCATAATTTCACATATTGCACGATTCCCGAAAACTAATGGAAGCAATTCCTAATTAAGATATCAACGTTTATAGTTTACATTAGATGCGGTAAATTTGAATTCCTCGCTGACAAGAAACCCAATAGTCTACTTGAGGCAAGTCGCGCTCTACTACGGTCTTGACAAGCTTCTTAAGCTAGCAGTGCTCCTATTCCACCCTGCTACTAATCGAACTACTAATTTTTTAATATCTGTTTCTATTAATCGATTTATTTTAGCTACTAGCAGTTTTATCAAAGCAAGGATAAATGTATTTTTCCAGATATGTATTTTAACTGTGACTCTAATTCCTCCCTTCCCCATCCCCCCTTTTCCCATCCTCCCTTTTCCTATCCTCCCTTTCCCCATCCCTCCCCCTTTTCCCCATTCATCCCCCTTTTCCCACCCCCNCCTCACTCCCTCCCCACCTCACTTCTCTAATCCCCCCTTTCTCCATCCCCCTTCTCCATCCCTCCCTTTCCCTATCCCCACCTTTTTCAATTTCCCCGTTTCCCCTTTCCATAAATATAGATCAAGTTAGCAATACAAATGATGAAAGAGTTGACTCGTGAATTGGAGGAGAACTAACGCAGCTACACGAACGGGTTTGTCCCAAAGGATAGTAGGTCAGCGCTATGAGCCAAGCCAATAGACGAAGGCCGATCATGATAAGGGCCCCGATTCAAAGGCCGTGGAAATAATTGCGGCCCGGGAAAACAAAAGCCCTGCACGAGTGGGAGGGAAGGAGCGGGTGTAAAACGAGGAAAGCAACTTGTTGCTAACGAACCCGCGCCGGTATCGACAGCTCGCAATCAAATTTCCGCGAGCATGTCAGAATCCACGATCGGGTTCTGTTCCTCTCAAGACTTTCGCGCTAAGCAGATGGGATTCTGTTAAGATCCTCATATGTGAAGACTTGAATTCAATCCTATGACATGTATGCATAATTAAGGGACTGAGCTGTAATTATTTAAAATTACTAACTAATACTGATAGAAGTAAATAAATCATACACTTGTCATAGTAATGAAAGGATAAGACAAAATTAAATTAAGCAACATTAAAATAAGTAACCGGGCCTCGTTTTCTAATCATTTACTCTATTGACAGCATACATTACAAGGTGATCCGGGGTTAAACGATCAGATTGCAGGAGCGTGGGTTAATTAAGACTTTTTTGTTGGATAAAGTTTTTCAAAAAGTGCCCCCAGTTGGTGCCACGCCCCTCCCCCCAGGATTCTGGAAAGTAAATCGTTTTTTCTGAATTTTAGCAACGGTTGTGAACCAAATTCCATGAAAATTTGTACTCACCTGTATTTTTATGCCCTTAATTCCTAGATGATCTAAAAAAAACTCACAATCCCAATTTAAAGAGGAGGTTTGGGGGTGTTTTCGCTCCTGCGGTCTGATTATTTAACCCTGGATCACCCTGCACAGAGCGGAGCAATGCGCGCTCACTTCTCGCGCGCCTTCAATTTTGAAGATGCAACACGGACATCCATCGAGCACGAATAGTTGTATCTCTGCGCCGTCATCAACGCGCGTCTGTTCTCTTGCTCTATTCTCATATTGAGTTAGTTCCGTTTGTTTCATTTGGAGGGGTGCTTCAAGGGCTATGTGAGTAACACAGCCGACAATTATTACTATAGTCTTATTTTTGAAATTTGAAAATAGTCAAGGTTAAGTTTGCCAAAAATATAGCATAATGTGCCCAAATCGATAATTATTTTTAAAAAAAATTTAAAAACTCGAGGTTAGATGTCTCTATAGCGCGCTAAAGGGCGCACGTCTGAAAATTGGTGCTGTAGCGAGAGTTGCGTCGTGTCAGGGCATTGTTTTTTTTCTTTTTTCGGACGATTGCTACTAGAAATCCAAAGCCTGGTCAAATTGATCCCACCATCTCCTCTGTGGGAGTTACATATGGCAGATGAGGGGGAGCAAGAAAGAGCTAGTTTAGAGCCGAAAAGGTGATAATTTAAAAAAAAGTATTTCTCCCCTTCAAAATCATAGGAACATCATAGATAATACTTCAAAAACTACCTAATCAATTGATCCATTTGGGACTTAGCGTATAACAAAAGTCTAGGGCATCTAAGGATTAAATGATTTAGAATTACTAGTACCGTATCGCAAAATGTGGTTCACACTCAAAAAAAGGTATGCATGACTCTGAAACCCATAAAAAATGGCTCGGAGATCCATAATTTCTAACCAAAGTGACTTACCGTATACAGTATGGCTTTCTGAGCCATACTTAATTGGTCGTGCACCTATAAGCATGGCCCCACAAACTATATTTTAAGGTTCCATGATCCATAACTCGGCCGGTAAGTCACTCTTCCCACACTTGTTTTTTGATTGCATCTTTTCAAACTGTAAATGTAGATTTACCTCAAACAACAGACTAATGAATACCATTTGATATTGCATAACTCGATAGCATTACCGAAATAGAATGTCTTTGGCTAGTTCGTCGCTTCGCTGACATAAGAACGTAACTATACATTGAGATAAGCCCGGAAAAGCCTTGAGATATATGGAAGACAGGGTTCATTGCAGAGTTTAGTTACGTTCTCATGTCAGGTAGGCGACGAGTTAGTCGTTCGCAGTGGGTCAGGGCTATGCCAGTTTTTTCTCTATGTGTCAAATAACATACAAGAGATAGCTAAAATGCAAAACCACTTATCTCCGTTTGCGACGTTACAGATTCTCTGTAATACTTTATTATCTCTTTGGAGAACTAATCAACGTATAATTTTTTTAAAACTGCCTTGATTTTGTTTTTCTCTATGAGCATAATTTTCTGTATGAATTTCAAGCAATGAAGTTGGCTTGTTTCTTTTCAAAATATGATGGAGACGCGGAAATTTTGAAACTCCGCGATGGACTTACGCGCTTTTGTACTTTGGCCATCAATTGGACTGCATTTTGCAATTTGGAACAATAAATTCTGGCTCTTCTGGAAAAACACTTTTGTGCATAGGGAAACTAATGGCACATACGTTGTTTTTAAACCTGGCTCGAACTTATAGTTCCAAATTGCAAAATGTAGTCCAATTCAGAGCCTTATTCAATTGCGTCGTGTGAGGCAAACCTCTACATTCTCTTAATTATGGTGGATCTTTCCACGTGTCGCCTAGAGCCCTCGTTCTAACGAAACGTGACATCCACCCGAGCCCTCTTCGAATCGACAAGATTTCGCACACATGCATCTCATGTTTGGTTTCAAATTTATTCTGTACAAATTTACACCTCACGGCCCAGAGATCCGCCCCTTGGATCCGCCCATGGTGAAAACTCTGATAAAGTGAACAATTCAAATTTAAAAAATTTTAGTTTAGCCTCGTTAACATTTGGACGTATTTCTGCCAAACGGAACTATGTGCATTATGACGTGAGCCCTGTTAAGCATATATTCATACAGGTCTCAGGGCACACATCTCAATGCAAATAGTTCCGTTTGGCAGAAATACGTACATTTAACATCGAGACTATTTGCCTCTGACGGAGGTTGCCGCAACATGGCATGGTCCGAGTTTTGGCGAACTTAATAGTAGGGATTTCATTGAACGAGGGATGGGACACGGAACGGTATTGCCCG
Source organism: Bemisia tabaci (assembly GCF_001854935.1). Taxonomy (NCBI): domain Eukaryota; kingdom Metazoa; phylum Arthropoda; class Insecta; order Hemiptera; family Aleyrodidae; genus Bemisia; species Bemisia tabaci. The sequence goes on from NW_017552322.1 coordinate 1,863,990, forward strand.
GCGTGATGAAAGAAGAGTGCAACGGTGTAAGGACTATGATGAGGGCCGTGACCTACTTAAATTACGTGAGTGAGGACCCTGCGGTTACGGTTTCACTGTCAAATGCAATCGATTGCATCAAGCGGGAGCCTCTGGCGCCTACCTGTCTGGTAAACTCAGGTGATGCCATTTTCTAGAAGAATTTCGTTCTCTTAAGGTGATTCTAAGTGATCCATAGAGACGAGATTCGGCACTGCGCTGCTACACAGTCTTTGTCTCTGATAAGAAATGATTATCGTGAGCCTTAACTGAATGCATAAAACTGATCCATATCATGTAGCAGTATTGATACTGAGTAGCATGATATCAGATTTTTGAAGATTTTTTGAAAATTAACACAAAAATTACCACAACGGGCGTTTCTCATTGGCTCAATGTGTAGGAAAATTATCAAAACGAAATTTCCCCCATACCACCATTTATATACCCCATTTGAAGCATGAGATCCTAATTTTAGACTTTAAAGCTCACTTTGGCTAAAAATTTCCCCCATGAGCGTAAAATCGTAAACAAATGAATATGATTCGAACAATTTGAACGAAAAATTTATCACATGATCTCAAAAAAGCATAACAACCTAAAACAAGCTCTAACTGCTTTTGACATTTTATACTCTTTGAGCCACCGCACCGCCCAACTTACCAGCAAGAATGGGATTTCAAAAGTACATTTTCATGTTTAAGTGTAATTTAACGGAGATGATAAAAAAAACTGAATTATGTTTATTGTTTAGCCTCTATATGAAGCAATCCTAACCTTTTAGCAATCGTTGGCCCTTTACTCGTTTGGAAAAGTGTTGATTACTGTAGATCTATGTTCGTGAAAACTGACGTAGAGGGTAATGTAAAAAGACCAGTTAATTATTTTAATTCAATAAAAAAAAACTGAAATTGTTTGTGCGTCCAGAAAAAAACGCCTCTCTAAAATCGGGAGAAACCTATCCCTCCTGTCCGAGGTCAAGAATTGTCACATTTCATAAATCATTGATCTCCAGAGAGCCCCATTTTTCCCACAGACGCCATAATTGTTTAATATCAACTTCAAAATCAGCGGAACGAAGGAAACGGCGCCTTGTAAAAAACACGGGTGCAACGCCGATTAAAAATTCATGGTGGATCAAATATTAAACGGAACCGAGCCGACGTGATGTTAAACGGTATTGCCGCCCACTCCAGAGGCGAAGCGTGAATGATCGATTATATTATCGATATGTCCCCATTTGAAGCCGTGGTAAAGAATCGATTATTAAGGTGCTCGTATCGAACACCCCGTTTATCGATCCTTTTCCACGGGTTTAAAAGGCGGATCAATCGATATATCGCAAAGCACGCCACGCCACTGGCCCACTCTCGTTTTGTACAGGCTGAACAGCGGCGCCAAGCGTTCACCAATGAGAGATACAACGACGAAGTTAATAAAGAAAGCGCCTAATATCTGAGTAGGTCGATGGTAAAACCTATAGAGTCCATTGTATGATGACCCCCATACTTCATAAAATTGATCACATTTCGGAGCTCATCAGAAAGTATAGACGTGTCCGATTTCAACATCGCAGATTATCGAGCTGCTGTCCGCACTCCGCAGCCTAAATACAACGCCGTGTGTACGATGTAACTCAGCGTAGGCTCTGACATCATAGGTTTCCCACGTGTTCACTCGATTTACATACCGGAATTACTCCGTCAAGGACATAATGTCCCTTCGGTCTTATTGGCGCATTCAGCTAAAAATTTAAAAATATGCCTTCATTTTGGACTGTCTCGGCTACAACAGAGGATGTAGTCAACAGCCAATAATTTAGACGGATAAAACTCATGCTTACAAGTTACATAAAATCGACGTTGCGCTCTATAAAATTTGATTATGACCTTCAAAACTCTTACTTTTTGCCTTAAAATGCAGTCGATTTGTTTACGAGTAAATGAAGCAACTGTGATTAATAGTGATTAATATATTAAAATATAAATTCACTCATAGGAGTCTCTTTTTAGTCAGTTAATATTTTAAAGCAAAAGCCTGTACTTAAATTGTATTAGCATTAACTCACTTTTGCTAGTTCAGATTGAAACATAGATTTAATAATGATTGCAATAGAATAAACGAACAGATTGCTTTAGCTAGGAGAGTGTTCAGAGACGAATTGCAATTACTATGCATTACTTCTTGAAATAAGGATTTATATGGATTTAATACATAATAATATGAGGAACCGATGTCACAAAAATGAAGCAACACCTGATGGACCTGATGCAATCGAATTTAACAAATAAAAAAAAATTATTATTACTATCGGGGGAAAACTTTGTTTTCATAAATATTTTTAAATAGATTCGAGGTTAAAGTTCATTTTGATGTGGCGAGGGATATCGCGACTTGAACAACCTCACCATTTCATTTTAAAAAGTGTTCGTAGTACATACAAAGCTTCAAACGTTGTTAGAGATAAGGGCACTATACCTCTAAACTGGCGTTTAAAGCTCATTCGTGCGGCCGCGGTGCACGCGAGACAGTTATTTTACAGTTTGGGTAACGCGTGAAGTATCTAGCCGAAGTTGAAGGCGCCTTATAAAGCATACAGTCTGCTTATCTATTCTTTTCATGAAGTCAGCAAGATTCAGTACGACAAGATATTTGAGTATGATGAAACAATGAATGATATAGTGGGAGTCATTTGACATGTTAGACGGCTGTCCCTGTGAGTAAAAATGAGCAAAAAAGCAATGGCTAAACTCAGAAACCAAGTATTTCGGTTACATTATTGCAAAATTTTCACGTATCCAAAATCGTTTTGAGGGATTAGCCAACTTTATTGCTTGACATTTTTGCACATTCTTCTTTAAACAGAGAAAGAAAATCACAAAAATGTACAAATACTCTGGTATTGAAAACGTAATGAGTATTCTCTTTTAATTTTTTGGTATTTAAGTTTCAGAAGTCTTTTGGTTAGAGACTGTCATTCTTTGCCCTAGCAGTAGTGGATGAGAGGGGGTTTTTACTTCTCGTTTTCCTGAATTAATGCATTACCAGTTTTAGAGCGCCCAAATACGTTAAAGATATACGTTGACTCAGGTGACAAGTATTCCTATTTCTCGACTGTCCGCAGCATGTTAGCACATTTTAAAAAAAATACGTAATTTTTCAACATTATGTTGAGTAGAGTCTTTAGCATCGATTTGTTGCAAAAGACTACAGTCCATTTCAACGCTTCACAAATGCTAAGGTCAGTTTATTCTTGTGTATACAGAAAAGCAACTGAAATGATTTCCAGGGGTAGGGAATTTAAGATATTCCATGGAGGTTTTCTCAGTGGCTCACCCATACAAAAGTGCACCATCCGTGGAATTTAGAGACGTTCCGATAGACTTGCATCCTTATGCAAAGAATCGATTCAATCACGGAGTTAAGTACAACAGGTCTGCAACGTCTCTGACCAAGTTCCGCGGTTTCCAAGTTCAGCCATCAATACCTTTTATTTGACGGACCAAGAACAAATTTTGAGTTGATTCTCATGATGCTGACCTTAGAATCGGCATCGGTGTGTGGTGGCGTGCAGAAACCGTAATTTTTCTCTGTCGATCTGCGCTGAGAACCCCCGAGCAAAGTCGATGCAGCCGACCGTGAGGGAAGTTCCTCGTAATATGAGCGTATATGAATCACTCGTTTAAACTTTCAGCTAAAAAACAGCGTCCGAAACCCGTTGCCTCATGACTGTTGCGCAGCCTCTGACGGACATTTCAAAGGAACCCGCGTGAATAATTCCGCATCCGGTTAACCTTCCTCTCAGACCGATACTCTTGTAGAATTTTGATCCGCCTAAGCGTAATTCTCGTAAAGCATATCGCAAACAGTCAGTAACTTCAGTGGCGTGGTGTGCTTTGCGATATATCGATTGACCAACCATTTAAACCTATGGAAAAGAATCTAGTAACAAGGAGTCTGCAACGAGCGCCTTGATAATCGATTCCTTACAGTAGCTTCTGATGGGGAAGTATCGAAAATCGATTATTCTCGCCTCGCCACTGAGTAACTTTGGGAACAGCCTCCGAAGCTTCTTTCCATATCGTGAAGAAAAACGCTGTGGAAGAAGTCTCTGTTGTAATACAATGGGGAGGAAACGGCACCAAAAACTATGTTGGGAACCACTGTTTTTTATTAAAAAAAAGTTGCTCTTAAAATGCCACGCTATTCATGCTATCTCAGAGCAATTTCGGCAAATCGTCGATTCTCGAGCGAAGGAACGTAACTCCAATCCAATGTTGGAATATTGACCTGATTAACGCAATTTGTACAGGAATTTTTTGGCTGATTTTTCTGATTTTTGGGTGCAAATAGAAGAAAAAACAGGGAAATTTTCAATCAGGAATACTCAACAGTTTGCTGATGAAAATACAAATTTCGAGTGTAAATTTCGCAACGTTGAAGTGTCCACGTTTGTGCGTCAGAGAAGCGACAAAATGCACTGTTTTCAATTGAACGACGGATTTAAGCGTCCACAGGGATTAGGACCAAAAATGACCAGATCCTGATGCATTTTGTGTAATATGTATAGACCTTATTCGTTGAGAAAAATAGTAGATTTAGAGAAATTCGGGGTGGGCCCCAAAACGGCCCTTATCGAGACCTCTCCTTTTGTGTGATGACACTTCAAAGTATTCCGAACACAAAAAGCATTTCTCTGAAAAGCAGTTTATCAACCCTTCCTCAGTGCGCGGCAAATATTATATCAAAAATTCTGTTGAAAATTAAGAAAACTGGGAACCGATCTCGCGTAGAAGCCACGATAAAACCCTTGATGCTAAGTCCCGAATTCTCTTTCTAGATTCAGGTATTGTGCGTACTCGACCTAACGCTGTGAAGCCTCCTAGGAACTTGTCTGCCGTGCTAAGGAAGAACGCCGTATGAACCTTCAGGCGTTGCCAAATCTCCTTCTATATATAAAGAATTTACCGGGATAATTGTAAACATTTTTCTTTGAATCTTTCAAATAATTTTGCCCGCAATTTAATGTAAAATATCTGAAAATTTCAAGGAGAAATAAGCATAACTTTCCTTAAAAATATATGTTTTATCCTGTGAAATTTGGCAACTCTCGAATGTTCATACGACGTTTTTCCTTAGCACGGCAGTTGTGCGGTCATGAAGCTTCTCGCCTTTGTTTCTACGCTTGGTTCATGGCTATTGTTCCTCTCTCCGCATGCGATATTAAGTGGCAGAGGCGCGGAGTTCTGGATCCTCCGGCAAAATTTACATATTCTACGCCTTTTTAACAAGATAACTAATTACTACGTGCAAGAACCGCCGAAATGTATCCCCAACATCGCCAGATTTCAACTCAGCGGAATAAATTCAGATTGCGCGGCAGATCGAGATTGAGATTGAGATTTTCGTAATTATCATTACAATTCCGTGTAATTTTTCGGTGGACTTTTGGATTTTTTATCGCTCCTTTTGCGAAAAATCCAAGACCACTCTTTCCGTGTAAAGTTATTCAAAGTTCCAGTGACCAATGGACAATAATAACGTTAATATCTTATCTAGAAGTTGATTTCAGTAGTTTTCGTTGCCCGAATCGTGTCCTACGTGAAATTTTGGTGTCATTGGAATCATGGTATCAGAGTGCTTAAATTCATACCTTGTTTAATGGTCCATTCAATCTAAAAAAGCGAACATAGAGAGCTTAACTAACCTTTTTCAGAACAAATATTTTATCGGGAGAAACGAAGCAACGTTTTAATGCTCATACGGCGTCAAAACACAACGGTAGTTCGAATAATCGCGCATAACACGGTGCGGTCAGCGTCAAACTCATATGAGCGCCTGCTAGACTGCAGGAATACTTCACGCATTGCGCCAAACGGTGCGGTCGGCGTCAGACGCATGTTAGCGCCTACATGACTGCATGAATACTTCTCGCATTGCACCAAACGCAATGCGAGAGTTATTTGCGATGACTATTCGAATACGGGTACAGGCACATTTCCACTCGCCGGATGAAAGGCACGTGACACTGCAAAGATGGACTCCACCGCGTTCCGTTCCCTGGCTCGCGCGAAGCTGAAGACACCATTAAACTAGGATTACGTGTTATCATTTTTGACACTCTGCACATTATGTGAATGTTGTTGAAGGCTACTGTCTACTTGTCTGATTTGATTTGAGCGCAATTTGGCAAGATTATATGATCCTAAATGCATCAGTCCGCATTAGTTGAAGAGCATTTTCTCTTTGAGTATTTATAAGTCAATTTTTTACGATTTAAAAATTTACGGGGTACTCTCCAAAGCTAAATTAAGATTGATTAAATCCAATCAAGCGCTTTATCGATGATCTGAAACAAATATTGAATTTCTCTCTCTCTCTCTCTCCCTCTCTCTCTCTCTCATCTAGAATAAATGAGGCACTTTTCGATAAAAGGGCGTAGAAGCCTTCCAATGCTGCTAAGATTGTGCAATATAGTTCTCTACATAAGTAATTTAACCGACAGTTTTGACATGAATTTTTCCCTGAATCTGCTCCTAGTTTTTCCTCACTATTGTAAGGAAGTAAGTCGACTGTAAATCAATATCATCTGCCGCAAACGCAATAAACAAATATCACAATCTTAGCAGAATTGCAAGCCTCATGCACCCTTTTACCGGAAAAAATACCTCAAATTTGAAATTTTGATGAGGCTATAGGAGTTTGGATGTTATTCAATTTCACTCGCGCCCTAAAAGTAACGCGCAGTGTCAACTGTCACTTAGGTAGGAATGGGATTGAAGCGCTGCAATTCGACAGTATGATCTCACGGTTGTCCTGGCTTTCTTTATTCAACAAACGACACTAATTTTTGAACACTAATAAGCCAGACCCGGAACCAATTAATTTATTGCATATTGGACAATCCTTTCATCCATTCCAAATCATTTGAAGTTTTATCGACTGTCAAACTGGTCACTCTGTTGCAAGGTGAGGCAATATTTTTATGAACAAGAACTCTCTATATTTAAAATTTAGTACATCTCTATGCACACTTGTCTTTTTGTGTGGTGCATGTGTGCTTTGAAAGGAATCTGTCTAATTCTAATAGATTTAAAAACACTGATTCTGATAGTGGCTTAACACTTAATCTCAATTATTTCAATGCGAAATATGCCTGATATAGCTAAGCTTGTTGATAGGTATTCCGGAACCTTTTTTTCGATGAGAAATTCGACAACGATGACGATCGTTCGATTTGGGAGGCATCGGCGATTGGCTAATCAGCGAGGCGTATTTTGAGGTTGCTCGCGACCGCGGGAAATGCGGCGCGTTCCCCAAATCCTGTTCCCCTCACCCTTTTCTCTACGGCCTCACCCATCACAATTTCTATGCCGCACGTCTGCCACATTTCCTTAACGAGGGTCCTATTCTACAATTCCCACTCCCCACTGTCAAAATTCATTAAAAAAAAGAAGAACTATGTCATGATTTTGTGCTAATTTGGAATGGACCACTAGACAAGTTACGAAGTTAAGCATGTTTCTGAACTGGACTTTTACGTAGAACACGATTAGCGCAACGAAAATCACTGAAACTGACTCCTAACTTGGAATTTGAATGTTTCCTGACGCGTGAATTTAAAACTCCCGCTCATGAAAACACGATAGTCTACGTGAGTCAAATCGTATATTAAATTTTACCATGATAGTCTCTGCAATATGAAAATTTGGCTACCGAAATTTTGAGTATTTTTTTGGAATGAGTGAGAAAAATTCGTAGAGAAATTTTAACAGAGATTGTTTGTTAGTTTTCCTGTTGCGCGGAGACTCACAATGTCGCAAATTGAGTTACGCATTTTTCAACTTCAGCCATCGATATGTCAGATAGGGCTGGACCGCTCAATTTGCCTTTGAAGTTCTTTACGTCAAAATTTTCAGATTTGTTCCCTCTATGCAGTGGTGCCAATAATTAAAATTTGAATCTTTCGGAGATAAGGTCCGTTTTTACAGATTTTGCCACGTATATAAAAGCCATATCATAGGCAAATCCAGACACTTCAAACGGGAGGGTGGAAGGGGGGATCCAGGCGGCTGCCCCCTGAGCATTGTCAAAATTTTAAAGCATCCAATAAGCAGTTAAGTCAATATCGTCATGAAAATTTATCAATTATAAGCATCCTTACTTCTTCTGTCCCTCTTCTTTCTTTCCTCCGTTGCTCCCTTTTTTTCGGATGAAAGAGGGAGGGGCCCTTACGCCCCCCTACACCCCTCCTGCGGGCCGATCATTGAAACTGATAGATAAAGCGATAGACAAAGAAGACATAGGGAGTATGGAGCAATCCTATTGGTTGACATGGGTGGTTCCTATAGACTAAGGAAGAAAATGATGGACTAATTGTCGGGTCTTTGGTGGGTTGCTGTTACTCAGTCCATTACCTACCTCCTATGTCCATTGCCACCACCACCCACTTCCATCAATAGGATCCCTCCAAATCCCTTTAGTCATCTTTGTCTATAGCTTTGTCCATCAGTTTCAATAATCGGCCCGCTGGATCCTCTTATGAGCCTCAGTAGTTATGGTGTTAGCATGTTTACCAGTTGATTTTATGTTCCCGACGATCCTCAACCCCGGAGTGGCGCCACCCACAGGAAAAGCGGGCATTGAAATCCCGGGAGTGACTGGGCAACCCGGCGTGGGTATTAGCTCTCTGTCCTGACGCGTGTTCCCCTGGCGAGCTTTCCTCGCCCGCTCCCACAGATTAGCGGGGAATTAGTCGGTGTTGATAGAAAGCTACCTGTCGCCAACCGCCACCCCTCGCCCCTCCACCCCCTCCCCCTCCCCCTCCAATCGTCCCGCAGCCCCCTCTTATCAGATCCTAATTGATTCTCATTGAAATTGGGAAATATGTACGTTTTTGTTTTGACTCTCTTTCCCCCTCCCCGTCCTTCCGCAACCGCCACTCGTGATTCGGATAGCGGTGGCTCAATTAAGTGAGGACGGTATTGCGGGGAGAAGTTTGTCAAACTTTGGATGCTTTTTGACGGCTAGATCGATATATCGAGGACCTAACTCGTGTCGGTTGCGCCAGTATCGTTTTTGAAGCGAAAAGATTAAAAAAGCGCATATTCCTTCCGCAGATTGTGAAGTTAGTAGTGTATTTCAGACTTTCCCAATGCGCTTGTGGGGATTTTTGAGTCAGTTATTCCCATGAAAACAGGGCCAGATTAAGGGGGTGGCCACATGGGCCGCGGCCCATGGCGGCAAATTTTACAGTTTTTTTAAATGCAGGTACAAAAAAATCGGATTCAGAAAAAAATACAAACAAGAAAAGGTGACAAAATCTCTCATTTCCTGAGAGTTCATTAACTTCTAATAATTTTGTCGTATTTCGGTGATACAAAAGACTGCGCACCTTTAATGGGCCTGTTGCAAACTTTTGCTAGAGCAAAACTAAGAGTTGTTTCCTACAGATAATGCCTCAAAAATTACGATGAGCGCATTGGCAAATTCTGAAATGCACTCATAACTTCACAATCTGCGTAAGAAATTTGCGGTTTTTTGAGCTTCCCGCTTCGAAAACGATACTACGGTACAGGTGAACATTTTGTTAGAGGAGTCGTTCCATTGGCGGCAATACTCATCATGGCCGACGCCAGTCCGCCAAAACACGTGTGATGGGACGAGATAACACCTGAACAGGAGTAAACCAGATAACAATCGGCGTGTTTACGTTCATATTTTCCTCGCCCGCCTTAATTGACCTTGAGTTCTCCTCGAATTACGCGAGGAACTGCGCACGCGTCGGCCATGATGAATATCGCCGACGATGGAGCGACTCCTCTAACAAAATGTTCACCTGTGCCGTAGTATCGTTTTTGAAGCGGGAAGCTTAAAAAAACGCAAATTTCTTACGCAGATTGTGAAGTTATGAGTGCATTTCAGACTTTGCCGATGCGCTCATCGTGATTTTTGAGGCATTATCTACAAGAAACAACTCTTATTTTTGCCCTAGCAAAAGTTTGCAACAGGCCCATTAGTTGAGTTAAGAAAGAAACCAGACACGTAATTTGGCCTGGAGCGGAGCGGCGCAAAGAGAAATGATGACGAGGACTTGAGATGAAGAGGAAAAGCCCTCGACGCGGCGCGGCGGTCGGCATGTAACACATATTAGCGCCTACGAGACTGCATGAATACTTCACGCATTGCGTCAAACACAGTACGGTCAACAGCGGTCGGCGCGGCGTGAAACGCACAGTGCCTACAAGACTACATGAATACTTCACGCATTGCGCCAAACCAGTGTGGTCAGCGCGGCACGGCGGCGGAAGTTAAAATTATTAAACCACATTTATGTTTATTCTTTCAAAATTTTTCATTCTTCTCTTATAAATGAAAGGCCTCGTCCACACAGAGATAGGTTCACGGAACTTAATTTTTGTGCAAAATTCCGTGAACTTTTGCTAGTGGTGTTGACAGGGCTTACGCAAAAAATGTGTCCAACACGAGTGAACGCGTCTTATGCACCCTTCTCCCTCCGGCACGTTCACTTGATGGTTTTTATTGATGATTCAAAATGAATGAGAAGAAGGCGGCAAAATACAGGCGGCCCATGGGCGGCAAGTAGGTAAATCCGGCCATGCATAAAAAATAACTCTTTTCCTTACTCTAGCTGAAGTTTGCAACAGGTCCATTTGGATGTATTTCTGCCAAACAGAACTATGTGCATTAAGACATGAACCCTGAGACCCATAAGTATAGGTGTATAACAGGGCTTACGTCATATTGCACATAGTTCCGTTTGATAGAAATACGTCCATTTACGGTACTGTACGTCGTGAGTTTCGATGACAGATATCTCTGTTAATATTGGACGTAAGAGTTTGACGTTTGAGTGGACATAACTTACTACTTTTTTCTAATCTACATACTAAAACCATCAAAACACGGTTCTTTGACTGACGCAACTCAGCAACTGACCCATTCCATTGATAATCATCTCCATACATTGGATAAATATAAAATGGAGTCCTGGCCAGGTTGAGGGTGGCAGCAGTCGGACGTGTCCCACCGAGGTGGATACTTGGTACGTGTTTGAGTCCGTTGACATTTAAATATGTTGGCGGGACACCGGTAGGTGGATGATTGAACTGCTGACGGTAGTTCTCATTAAAATTGCCTTGCGTTTTCTCTATCCGTTGATCCCTTCGGCTCCGGTGTTTTGATAATTTTATTGCCGCCAAAATGAAGACTTGCGGCGGGTTTTGCTCGCCCTTTGATGGCATCGAGCGCAAACGAATTGAAATACAAGCGATCGTTTTCGCGGCATTTTTAATTGAACCGCGCCACAAAATCACGTCCGTTGAATAAATAATTATGGTGTTGTGACAAAGTGAATGACTGACCCTTTGGGATTTAAGCGTACTCCGAATCATCGCGGTGAAGGAAATCATAGCGGGCCGTCCGATGTGATCCCTTCGTCATTTTTTTGTCGCTTTTTCATATTTATTACTTTTTTTTCGCGAACATGCAATTCACGAATTGAATTGACCTTGATTTTTTTCCACGGTTCGTGTGTAAATGGAGGTTGAAGCCACGCCGAGGAACTTGTTATTACTTTTTTCCCTTTTTGCGACCCCCGTGAAAATCAACAATGCTCGCATTCTAATGATCGGTTGTCTGGAAAATCCCCAGACAGTCGAATTCAATTTTATTCTCGTCATTGTGCCATTAATCCGAGGGGGAGAGTACAACAAATAGGTGGTTGATGAAGCCCTGATGATATTTTGAGATAGACAGGCTGCATTTTAGCCACCGACGCGCCAGACAGTTTAGTATAATTACAGACTTGAATCGAATATGTACAAAAGGAAGACATAAATTTATGAATGTGGAACTCAAAGGGTTAATGTAATCTTTCTGAAGTGATACTTAGAATAGACCGGGCTGTATCGATATTGTACCTCGAAAGCCTCACGACGGAAACTGTATGCATATAAAGTGATAATGAAAATTACCGATTCTTAAAACCAACAAGAGGCGCTGAAATGTTTCTAGGACAATATCATTACCATGAAACGATCAGAATGTACCAATTGGCCATCAAAATGATGCAATTGATCAGAATACTCACAATGTCCGTACGCAGCTTGCATATCGTATATGCATTTTATTTTTTTGAAATATTTCGAGCAAAAATGTACAATGCGTATTCCACCTGCGGAGTTTTTGCATATTGACGATGACACTCCCAAACCACGTATCTTTGTTTGCAACGTTGCCTACTTGACGTTAATTCTTTAAAACTACTATGTCTCTGCGTGAAGAGAAGTCTGCAAACTTAGACACCGTTACTGCGTCTAAATTTTGCTGCTTTTAAGCGAGAAAACAAGGGTAAACGGCGCTTGTGAATTTTTTGAGCGCCTTCATTAATTCAGAAACTTCACGCGTCACATGGACGTTAAAATAGTTACCTCAAGTGCGCGGTTCAGGTTCACAGACTCACGTTGCCTGCATGAAGCTATTCGACTTGAAAAACATTTTCCCCGCGAGATCACAAAAATCAATCCGCGACACCCTTTGCTTCACCTGACGCGAGGCTCGCCCGACCGACAACAATGCAGTCAATTTCTAGTCCCGGCGCCGCAGCTTATGCAAAGTGTACCGATATAGACCGGGCAAGCAACAGGTGGGAACAGATGTTCGCTTTAAAGCTGAGCTGCTAAGTGGAAAGCAGGGACACTCCGGTACACCGACGTTGTCCTGCACATCCGTTGTTTGTCCTGCGACGTGCTCCATCCACTTCCCGTGACCTAATATTCGAGATTTTTATTTTCCTCCCGCAGATTACCGCCCTCCTCCGGTTGCGCCGCTCGCGCTCTTGACTACCGGCGACAAATATAAAGCGTGCAAGGTGTCGCAGCGGAGGACGAGGGGACAGGGAGCCTCCGAGATGCGGTTTTTTCCGGGATTTGATTTAGTATTTAGACCTTCATTAATATAATCCACAGGCGTGGGTGGGCTACGGGCTACGCTTGTCCTTTAAATTGCGCAGAGAATAATGTACATATAAAACTAAAATACCGACTCACGGTGGATCGAGTCAATTGGGGAGGTCGGACAAAATTTGGAAACTTCAAACGCCTGTAACTCCGTTTATACAAAACTTTGGGTTTTTAAAAGTGGTTTCATTGGTTTTCTCGTAAAATTTACTTCTAGGGGCACCCCTTGCAATGTAAAATTTGACAAAATAAGCTTCAGAATTTGCAGTTTTAGTCATTCACTGTGCGACGGTGAAACACCTACTCCAGGTATCTTGTTTGCAGTGTGTTAAAACGGACGTTTCCAAGAATTGGACGTATTTGTGCTAAACGAGACTAGAGACGGGTGGCAAAGTAGGGGTGTGCTCGTTAGTTGAGGGCCGTAAGAACATCTCCCTGGCGTATTAAAAATCATTAAGCGCCAGTGACGTCAGCGACGACGGCTGAAGTCACCCGTTCCCCGCTTTATAACTCATTTGCCCTGTCTCTTTTTTCCCATGCCCACCCATGGCTCATTAGTACCGCATTCAGTTGGCACTTAGTTCCGTTTGGTACGATGTAAAACACAGATTTTCCATTTCCCGAAAGGGAATCACGCCCACTTTTACATAATTCTTATCCAGCTTTCTAGAGCACACCCCATCTTTCCTCCTCGTCCAAAGTTCCGTTTAGCATAAATACGCAGTGCTCCCATTCCATGTCCGTCAAAAGTTCCGGGATTCGGAACTTTCATTGTTCCAATTTCTCCCACTTCATGACCGTCAAAAGTTCCGAGAAAGTTCCAGAAAATGTAAAAGATCGGAACATTTCGGGAATATCAAAAGATCCGGAGAGAATCCAGGAGAATCTCAAAAGTTCCGAAATTCGGTACTAATTCCAGGAAATGGGAACACTGGAAATACGCCCAATTGACGTGAGCGTGGCAGTGCACAAGTGACCGATAAAAAGCGTCAGAGTGGACCTCAGTGGAGTATAAACAGATTCTGAAGGAACCAACGACGTCTCCTTTGAAGCAGAACATTTAAATGACATTCGATGCAACGATGCTGAGATTGTGATGCCCGTATCTAAACGTCCGTGACTTCGAAAAAATAGGGAAATGCGCTAGTCCCAATACCCGTCGCGTCGTCGCAAAGAAATGTCGAATATTTCAAAATGAACGTAAGGAAGTGAGATTTTAATGCATGACCTGACAAAACTGCGACGAATTTTCTAGGTGGATTTTTCTTATGCATAGCGTTCCCGATGGCTCTCAGACAAAAAAAGAATCACAAAGCGCTAGATGTACTCTCTCTATCCGTCGAATTGCATGTTTAAAAATACACGGGATAGCCGAGCACAACACAGAGAGCTGCGGGTTACATCTGATCATTGCATGTAAATACAACCGCATCATTCGAATCTAGGAGAACTAAAAAGCACCACTGCGAAACCGCGTATCTTCGTTTGTAGCGTCACAGACGTCTTGTTATTTGAGTACTTTATTTTTCCTTTAGGAAACTGGTAAACGTAATTTCTCGGAAATTTGCTTCATTTTTACATTCTGTCAGAAGAATATTCTGAATAAATGTCATGCTATAAAGTTGAATGAAAAAGTAAAATAGGAGCGAACATATTGGGACACTGTAATACACTTACCACACGCACGTGGTTTTGTACTTTGACCGTCGATATGAACCACGTCGATGATTTTTGCAAAATGCTTTTCAAAACCTCCTTACCTCGCTCAGTTATCTCTAAATGCGTCACCGATAAACAGATATTGGAATGGTATATCCCAATTTAATTGTGGGTTTTTTGGGAGACATCATCGATCAAGTAACCTCAAAAGAAAGGGTCGGATTAAGGGGGTGGCCACATGGGCCGCGGCCTATGGTGGCAAATTGAGGGGGCGGCAAATTTTGCAATTTTTTTAAATGTAGGTATAAAAAATCGGATTCAGAAAAAAAAATTATCAATGAGAAAAGGAAACAAAATCTCTTTTTCCCGAGAGTATAGTAATTTCTAATTTTGCCGTTTTTCGGTGATACTACAGACAGTATCTTTAATAAGTCGAGTTAAGAGAGGAACTAAACACGCAATTTGGCCTTTAGCTCAGCGCAGAAAGGAATGATGACGAGGACTTGAGATGAAAAGGACAAGCCCTCGGCGCGGCGGTCGGCATGTAACACATATTAGCGCCTACAAGACTGCATGAATACTTCACGCATCGCGTCAAACACAGTGCTGTCAGGAGCGGTTGGCGTGAAACGCATAGCGCCTACAAGACTGCAAGAATACTTCAAGCATTACGCATTGCGCCAAGCACAGTGCGATCAGCGCGGCGCAGCGGCGCGGCGGAAGTTAAAATTATGAAACCACATTTATGTTTGTTCTTTCATAATTTTTTGGTTCATTTCTTATAAATGGAGGACCTTGTCCACACAGAGATAGGTTTACGGCACTTAACTTTCGCGTCAAGTTCCGTGAAATTTTGCAACTTTTGAAATGTATCCAACACGAGCAGGTAAACACGTCTTATGCACCCCTCCCCCTCCGGCACGTTCACTTGATGGTTTTTATCGATGTTTCAAAACGAATGAGAAGGGGCCGGCAAAATACAGGCGGCCCATGGGCGACAAGTAGGTAAATCCGGCCCTGTCAACAGATCGTTGAGATCATCAATTTTTTGGGAATGAAAACTTAGCCATACGACTTGAACACGCCTCTCCTCCATAATTTTTATGAGAAGATATGCCACTGCCTTGTCGAATACTATAAAATTACTATAACAGGGGTAATTTTCGGCTATCAGCTTTCTTGCAAAACCAAAGTAAATCATGATATTTCCAAATCATCGTCGTAAGGACAGAAACTAAAGCAGCATTTGCAAAATTATCGATTATAAGCATTGGCCATTTTATATGGTCACTGGAAATACTGAAAAAATAAAATCATATAGGAATGATTTGATCATGAGTATTCAATGACGCATTATTTCTAGTATGAATTTGCTTCAATCCGATATATATTTTTGAATTTTTCAGGGAAATAGGCGGCAAACGTATGGGTAGAAAATCATCCATTGTAAACAATCTAAGGACTTAAAGTATTTGACAATTTTCTCACCTAAAAAAGAGAGAAAAAAAAAACAGAAAAAGAGTTATTTTTGGAATATCCACGTTTTAATAGGCCGAAAAACCATTTCTTCTGCTCTTTTCAGTTCCATCTTGCGGAAAGCAGGTGGTCCATTTTTGACTGAGACGAACATAAACCCTACAATTCAGATGTCATTTTATTGGCAGTGTTTTCCTGCGTCTATTTTCGTCAACTTTCGTCCCGACAGTGAATTCAGTTGAGTGGAAAATCAAATCGAATCAAATACGTCTGATGACGTATAGGAAGAAGCAATCGGCAAAAGTCAAACCGAAACGATGCGAACTGTGAATGAAAAAAACCCCCGACGCAGTACACACGCAACGTAAAAATGAAAACTTACACCACCAGACTCTCCCCCTCTAGTCTTTCTTCCACTTCCTCTTCCTCTGTTCTCTCTTTCTCACTCCTTTCCGAAACGCACAGACGATTGAACTGTCAGAGAACGACGTGAGAGTATGTTTGGCGTCATTGAGCCTCAATATTTTTAAGTGTTGTTTGGGTTACGTCGGAGGAGGGAAGTGTATTGCGCGGAATTCCTGGCTCAGAGCAGCTGCGCTTTTCCGACGCAGTGATCGAACTTTCACTTGTTGTTAAAAGCCACAGAGCCTCTTCTCTGCTGTTATTTGATAGACAACTGAGTTGACAGAGCCCTAGTTGATCTGTCTGGAGGAACGCCCACGTCTCAATAGTTGAAGACGTTTTTAAAAAGCTATGAAACCACCCTTGTACTTCGACGTTTACTCAGCTCTTTTGAACCAAAAAGTAAACGAATGGTCAAGTTATCTGCCATCAACTCACCACTGAAACTCCGAGGTTACTTTTGAGGACTAAGTTCCAACTTGGATGTATACCGTATCTGGTAATGTAAACATTGAAATCCCTGCGAACATCAGTCCCACGTTTCCCTACTGAGTTTGTTTTTTCATTCTATTTTTGAAGGAAATCCATTTACTGGGCTAAATTTTGCGGGGGAAATTTTAATCCAGGTAAATGTAAATGTCTGTCCTTGAAAAGAAAGGGCATGGATTAAACACAATGTGATGCCGTTAGAATAGCTCCCTATATCCAGATCCAGCTTCAAAGTCCTGGTGCATTTTCTTTTACATCCTTGGAATCTTCACATTTAGCACACTTAATACATCTCTCAGTTACAATTTTTTTTAATAATTAATCCAGTAATTACTTGCAAAAGTCGGATCATATCTAAATAAAATAGGACATTTTTGAATACCCAATGTATAATTGAAAGACTAGACCGAGCTACTAATAGTACTGAAAATCTTTCTTTGGACGCGCGCCTCAATATTAATAGAGAGCCTTCAATCTCAAAAAAATGACGCCAACAATGCGTGGCTTTAATTTACTCTAACAATAATTTTGAGGTTGTAACACGAGAAGATAGATGAACAAATTTCCGTAGCTTGCCTCTGATTAGAATATGCATCGAAAAACTCCTGCAATGGAGGAAATTTAAACACTATGCTGTCCCCCTTTTGGAATATCTCATCCTCTCCACATATTGTGACGAAAGTAACGAATCCACTAGTTCACGAAGCGAGAACGGACATACTTGTAAATCGTAATGTATTTATGTTCTAAGTATAACTACTTAGAACATAAATACATTACGATTAACGAATATTTAAGTGGCTGATGTTATTTTTTATCGCATCAAATACAGAGGTAAATTAATGAACTAAGTAATGGGGCAAAGGTGCCTAATAGCGAACCTTTAGAGTATTTTCCTCGCGTGAAGTAATGTCTTCTTCATAATACTATGATACTCTTAGATAGATAGTAATGCATGCAAAAAGTAATTACACTAAAGTTTAGAATATTTTTTATTAAAAAAATTAAATTGTTGACCAAGACAAAATTTTTCCTTTTGAACTCTATTCCATGTCAATTTTTTTCATTATTGTGTCAGAAAATGGCGCAACTTCGAGGAGATAACTCTCGTTTTTGGCGTCATCATTTTTCAAGTACAAATCCTCGCCATAAAAGAACAACAGCAAAAGAAATAAATCGAGCTCCCATAAAAAATGTAAGCCCCCGTGCGTTCCTCAAATCACGCTCCAATCGAGCCGGAAATTGATTGAAAGAATTACGAACTGCATGATGAAAGTTTGACTGTAAGCCACGGCTTATGCGACTCGTGTTTCTGATTCAGAATTAAATCTGTTATCCGGGAATGAGAAAAGGAAAGGATACAGGGGCACCGAAACTACCCCACGTCCCCACGTTTGTCCTTCATACATGTGGAGTTCGCTTTTCATGCTTCATTTGCGTTTACTGGAATGGGAAGGGACGTGATAAGTTCATTGGAAAAAATGTCCAGAAGACTCCTACTTACAATCCAATAAAGCAACACATTTCTATGGTGTAAGTCCGCAACTACGTATCTCGTTTGCGGTGTTTGGAAATCTCTGCTCTTATTTTATTTTGAAATTGACGTACGTGTGAAATGAACGCATCTATGCCAAAAGGACCTGTGCACATAGGGATTGCGTGCGACATAGTTCCTTGCGGCATAACGCGTAAAGGAGAACAAAGCTATATCATTCCTTGAAGTTGTCGCAGAATTTTCTTTGTTTAGGGAAAGAAAATCACGGCAGTTTTTAGGAATTGCCATTGAATAGTTTTCCATTTAAAAATGGAGTATGACAAGAAGTCTGCTACGTCGCAAACCGAGATACGTGGTCGCGGAACTACACCATCGTTTTGAGAATTCTTTGTTAGAGAGAGTACTCGCTAAGGCAGCAAAGTTACCTATGGGTCGCAAATACAACAATGGATCGAAGCTTTCAACGATTGTTCTTTTTGGCAAAACAGACTCGACGTATGGACAACCTATGACGTATTCACGAAATCGGTGTGCATTAGCTGACGGAGACAGCAACGAGAAATCTGTGGCGACCCCATCACGGCACGACGGCTTAAGTGACATCCGGCTTTCATACTCACCGCTCCGTCGTGAGAATTTTAAGCAGCTCCGCAGGAAGTTATAACTTTA
Source organism: Bemisia tabaci (assembly GCF_001854935.1). Lineage (NCBI taxonomy): Eukaryota > Metazoa > Arthropoda > Insecta > Hemiptera > Aleyrodidae > Bemisia > Bemisia tabaci. The sequence goes on from NW_017552322.1 coordinate 1,883,178, forward strand.
AGTTCCGATGTCAAATCTTCCCCCGTTCGTCCTTCCATTAATCGCATTCCGTTCCCTGTCGTAATGCAATTAGACAGATTTCTCGTTGGAGGGGCTAAATTAGGTCCACAGTTTGCACGCTCAGTGTTGGAGCTCTCAACTTAAACTTTACTGTTTGACGGTTGACGTACCTGTGAAATGACTGTTTGAAATCGAGTGTAATTCGCTTTACTCGGAATGATTATTCAAGCGTCAAAGATATTAAGTGCAGTCTGCCACCAAACAGGGGCGACCCAAACTCCCTGGTCTCAGACATTTCTGACGTAAAATTGGTAACAATATTTGGAGGTACGAGGGGGGACCCAAAGAAAAACCGGAATTTTTCTTCAACTAACAACGGTTCAAATTTCCTTGTTCAGTTGCTAAAAAGTGTAATTAGAGGCTATAAAAAGTCGCTGGGCCCAATTTCGACGTCGGAACACACAATATATTTTGTAACTCTTGTTTGCGATTGCGACAAAAAACCATTACTTCAGCTTTATTTATTTATTTATTTATTTATTTATTTATCTATTTATTTATCAATTTATCTATTTATTTATTTATTTATTTATCTATTTATTTATTTATTTATTTATTTATTTATTTATCCCTGTTTATTTTTTTTATTTTAATTTTTATCAAAGTCCGATTAATAATCCCATTGTGTTTTTCCAATCGACGATATTTTTCTACTTGTCCAAGTTCCAATTCTGCTTCACATTGCTTGACTCATTGACTGCCTGATTTTCTATACACCCGAAGACGAGTTGCAATCCTCTTAGAATTTAAAATTAAATCATTCATCTCATCGGTAGTCCATTGAATCCTCCTCGGCTTCCTCCAATCTTCCTCACAGAGCGGCAATTGAATTTTGTAATACATCCACCCCCCTTCCTCCCTGCTCTAAGTCTCTGCGCTCCCATTATGGGTCAAATTCTAAACAGCTTAAATTGACTCGACTGCATAAAATCCCTCTAGATAAAACGCGCCTTCATTAACTCCACTATACCATTCGACGGCATAGCAGTACGAATAGTTGTATTCGACCAGATTTACCCCTCCACACAATTAAACTTTTCTGTGTTTAGTGTTACCCTGTGGAACTTTAAGTTACTTCTTTTTGTGTCAAATCAACGCAACAGACTTGGTTGCTCAATAAAATTTTGTGTTAAATCGACCAAAATCGTAGGTTACTCTGAGACATTGAATCATAAAGAAAATGCTCTGCCGAAAAATGGTCATTTTTTTTTTTTTTCCGACGTTTGTTTACGGCACTACGCCCCACATTGCCCCACTGACCGGCTAAAACCAACTATTCTCGTTAAATTTAGACCCCTTTCAATCTATAAAAATGCTCGAATTAAAGGAATCCAGGCTGGAGCCAATTTCTGCCTTAGGGTGGGGTCGTTTGCGGCTCTTAACAGCACCTTCACTTTTTTAAGGGCGAATTCGCAATCTTCGAGTGAGTTTTCACTGATACTCACTTCGAATGCTCAATTTACCTTGCCTCTTTGTTCCTCCCTCTCCTCCTTGCCTGTCGAGTGATTCATCAATCACCCCATAACCTCAGCAATCGGAACATTCTTCCGCTGCTAGAACTACGAAAGACGTCACTCCATATTTCAATTTCGTTCACGAAAAGGGAGAAAAAGCGATAATGGGTGGAAAATGCGGAGGTTTCATTCTCGCCATTCAAGAATCTTCAGCGATGGGCATAGTCCATTTAAGCTCCGGAGCCGGATCTTCACGCAACTCTCCTCTTGGAAAAACGTGTCGTTTGTCCACATCATTTTTATTTGACACTGAAACTTAAAAAGGTATGGGAGCCGTTTTAAAACAAAACGGCTTACTAATGCCTAAACTATTAAAATTACGGTAGTGGGGACAAATATGATATAGCCATGTCTATCACCACCCGATTCTATCTCTAAAACTCATATTATAAACCATTTTAATGTTATTGAGTATGTTTATGAATATGTTGAGTATGTTGTGAGTATTGTTATTGAGTATGTTAATCCTTGTCAGAGTACTCCATTATCTCTGACTTTATCAGTGATCCTTCAATAAATGGGTCAGTTGCGCTGGTCTCAGAATCGTGTTTTGATGCTTTATTCCTGTAAATCAACTAAAAATAATAAGATCTGTCTAAATCGTAACTTTCTACGTTGTATATTGACCGAGATATCGCGCCTTGAAAAATTCGCTCCATGACGTCATCCACCGCGGTAGTACATACCATGTTATGTACTACCGCGGTGGATCACGTCATAACCCCGACTTTTCAGAGGGCGATATCTCGGTTAATATCCGATGTAGAAAGTTGCTGTTTGGATAGATCTTCTTATTTTAGCTCTTACAAGAATCGAGCACCAAAACACGATTCTGTGACCAGCGCAACTGACCCATTACGAGGGCAAAAGTACATAAAACAAGAACCTCATCTGTAACCTGCTATTTTCCTACACTCATGAAACAATACTTTACGTGTAAAATGAACAAAATCTAAATATATAATTCCGTAAACCTGTTCTTTTTTTTCAAAATTGCGCGTGGGTTGACAGTGATATCCTTGTAAAATGTGGGAAACTAACAATGAATAACAAATTATGAAACAAATTTGATATTGACTCAATATTAAAGTCTCCATTACTTATGGCACTTTGATTTGAACCTCGATCCGGAAACGATCTTTACTATTTCACAGTATCGTTTGGGGAGCATCAGCGTCAAATAGACGGTGAACTACTTACCTAGATTGGTCTGAAATTCGATAAAAAGACTACTCTGAAGACGTTCTCATCAGAGCACGAGGGAACAGCTTTCTGAAGAATGCGGCTGTGCCTTAATAGGTACATAGAATGAAACTTTCATCATTATCAACTTTCCGAAACACTGTTACAGAGCAACAAGTAACAATTATCTTTGGCACAAGCCGAAGTTTGGTCCCGAAGTAAGTCGTAGTTAGAGTTAGGCAAGAAGAAAATAAAGAGAAATATTCGCGTACTTTCAGCAGTTTCGAAAAATGTTTACTCCTTGGTTAAGTTATTACGGCTCTTATTTAAATTTCTCACGCTTCCGTGCCCCTGTTAATGGATTTTTCTCACTTGAGAAAAGAGAATGAGGGTGCTTCGGTCGTTTATCGTTTATAGGTTGAACGCTCCTCATACTTTGTGGCTGCGTTAATCTTCGGATTAGCTTGAATGGGTCGGACCCCTAATGGCACGGCTTTCGCGTGTATTACGTGGATAACAGGGCGAAAACGCGGTCGTCGCCAAATTAGTTGTGCTTCATACGCCACCTAGCAGTGATTGAAAGAGCATGTGTAATGCGTTTCCAATTAGGTGGACTTCGGAAGGGTTTTTTTCGTGCTCCACGAGTCCCGGTGCATCGTGACAGTGATTATTTATTTACAATTCTTTCCATTATTTATTTTCATGAAGCGATAAACTTTCCATGAGGCTACTATCGAACGTTTATCCTTGATAATCCTGTTTAAGACAGGTTAGAGGGACCGATATTAGAACAAAGAAGTGACTTCATTCCATTACAATGTTGTAAAATTGCATTCGGAAATGTACTTCTTTACTTGAGAACGGTTGTAATTTCTTCTCTAAAAATTATTCAGAACATTGATTCGATGAAATTACTCGAAAAGGAAGATCGTCGTTCTGGGCCGGAAGTGAGTCCACCAAGCATTTCTTGAGATTAGAAAATCTATATCAAACGAAAATAATTGGGTTTAACCGGTTATAAAATCCTGCTCGGTAAGATGGAGTGGGGCACTCCATCTTACCGAGCAATGTGTGGGGCACACATGGTTCTGGAAGCCAAAAATAGCCAATTTTTATGGTTCTTCGAGTTTAACTTCGTTTATTGACGTTACGAAGCGCAGGGTGCAATTTGAATATTTTTTATTCTCTTACATGTAAATATGTCAAAATCATTGCGATACTCCTTAAAGCTCTGGCATTATACTAATCGGCGAAAACTTGTTTTTTTCCTCCGTTAAATATAAGCCTTCTACTGACGAACTTTGCCGAATGGAGCAACAGAAATCCAGGGTGAAGCCAATGTTGGCCCTCAGCTGGGGCTGATATCAGCCCGCAACGACACCTCTCGTATTTAAAATGGGATTTGTTGAGTGCTTTCGACTTAACATTTAACATGCCCCTTCTTCAATGACATCAAGATTGTATACTAAATACCTGCCTTCCATTTCCTGTTTTTCATTTAAATAGACTTTTGAATTGAGAAGAGTTTATTTTTGAGCTTTTCTTTCTCATTCTTCTCTCCGTCGTAACAAGTCAGAATTGACGCCAATCCTCGGAACCCCACGCATGTTTTCTGAGCTTTTAGAGGTCCACTATATCTTTCAAAATAAACACTGAGTGATTTCGGTTTATCATACTGTGGTAGAAGCATTTTGATTGAAGCGTAGGATACTAAGCTCTGAACATTAAGCTTCCAGACCTCCACGATCGATATTGCCTGTATTCCTGCTTAAGAGAGGAACTCTAAATTTTGTATGACGACGATGAAATTGACATTTTGAAGTGGGCAATGACATATCCAACGTAAACTCTAGCCAGCAACCTCCAGAAAAAGATATTACATAACTCCACCTCCTTTGATCAGCACCAATCTAAAAATTACTCAAAGTATACCCGCATGATCTCAGTTTATTTTCTAAATGGAAAAGCGTTAATTCCAGAAAAATGTCCCAGTTTTTTTTCCCTGAGAGAAGAACATTCGATAAAAATGTCAAGCAATATATTCTCTTCTGATAAAATAAAATAGGAGCAAAGATGTTTTTATGTACTTCAGATAAGATACGTATTTTTGCAGTTACACCGTCGATGCATGAACACCGACGTATCATGATTACCGACTATCAAACGAACATATTGGCAACATTTGACGACAGCAAGAAAAGCCCCCTCAAGGGCGCATGGAAACCCCTTTGAGACTCGTTCAACCGCAACAAGCGTTACGTGTGAAGTTATAGGGTGAGGGTGGGAGGGTTAAAACACCAAAAACGCGTGAGATCGCAGTGGTGAATGAAATGATGGGGGCTCTCATTCTCACCTGAGGTGGAGGAGGGGTAGGTTAATTCGGGATAATTTACCCGCTTATTTATCATAAGGGCTAGTCGACTGTTTGTTTTGTGTTGGCTGGAATTCGTCAGCCTCAGTACGGACAATGGCGAGCCATTTGCCCTAGCAAGGTCTCGCATCAGAATCGCTTGTATTATCACGAAAGAACATGTGTTTTAGAACGGCGATTGTGAGCGTTTTTGGGGCGGGTTTGAGCCGTGTGCCTTTTTACTGGCGCTGTTGCCACCTATTTTGTTGTATATTATTAAACAAATCTAATTTATTGATCGGAATTTTGACATTATACTCTCCACGCTAAGAGGGAATATCAAGGAAGTTTTTAAGAAATGACGTTGGTTAATATTCAATACATAAAGTAAATATTCACGGGAACTTTAGAAAGTTGAATACTGCGTGCAATGGTAGAAAAGTGAATGAGTCTTTAAACGGATAAAGGACGCTTAACTGCAGCATGTGTTTCCCGATAACTGTCTACTAACAAACGGACATATTTGGCAACATTTGAGGACAGCGGGAAAGTCCCTCCAATGGCTCGTGAAAAGATCTTTGAAACACGCTCAACGCAACAGGTCCAAAGAAACTTAAAGTTTACCTACATTTTTATAATTTGCTGATGATACATTTCCCCCAAAGACTTTGCTTTACCCACCACATCACGATTTGTTAGTTAACTTATCTGTTATCACTGACGGTGTACTCCTCAAAAATGTTTTCATTCTAAAAACCTTGCAACCACCTGGATTTAAAATAAGGAATTCAATTCGCCTTTTGAATCTGATGATGTTCCATATGTTTCAACATTATACCTTGTAGAGGTAAGAGATTTTCAGTGTATTTTTATTTCGCAATTTGTCCAACTTTTTTGTTAAATTCACCTCCTCGATACAACCGGCGCGGCGGTTGACAACAAACACGACAGTGGCTTGTAACATTTATTTAGGTAAGAAACAACGCAACTCCGCGTCAAAACACGAGTATAAATTGCAATTTGGCAAGGAATATTAGATCTTTCATGTACCGTGCAGCACTTGCGTCAATAAAAGGAAACATCTCTCAAGAGGAATTTTCCTCGGCAAACATTTTATACGACTCCTAACAATGAGGTGTTACGAGTTTCCACACTTACGACTAGGTTTTATGAGAGAGCGCTTACTTTCAAATTTGCATCAGTTTATACAGAGAATTTCCAATATGAGAGGCCTCTTTTGTTCAATTTAAGGCATTAACGCCAATGGCATTTTGCAAGTTTGCCTGAACGTGCGTGGAAGTGATTTTTCTGTCTGATTTGATAGGAGGCGTAAGGGCGACTCACAATGCTGAAAGCCCAGGCTATCTGTAGTTCTGTGTTCCACCAAATTAACAAGGCAGCCTACGCGTGAATACTGGGTCAAGAATTTACTACACTGCAGGGTAGTACGCGTACACCTAGCGCAATGTAAGGGCTTTTACGGTCCAAAATCCCTCATTTCGTCCCTTCTAATGTTCATTTTCATTATTTTCAGAAAATCAGGAAATATGGACTAGCACCCTAATTTCTCACATTATATACACAAGATATTTCCTCTGCGGAGTTTTTGGCTGCATCGGGAAGATAGCAGCGCATCGGTTTAAATGTTCTCATAGACCACTGCTTTCCCACAATTGTTATCATACTTTAGGGTGCGTGTTCGCTATATTGTTTTTGCATCACATCTGCTGCATCCAATGTTCTTTCACTCAAAGCGGAATACTCTCTCGAAATTTTTGGCGGTATTATAAATCAACATTTTCTTTGAGAATAACGTAAATTCATATTAATGCACTTTTAATGTTTGTTTTAAGGAGTTGAATCTACAGCTTTTCCAATCCACCGAGAACATCCTCTCACAAAATAAGTAAACTTGGCTCAGGAACTAAAATCGCCTTCAAACAATTTTGATACCACACAAGATCACTAACGTTAAAATATTTGTATGTAGCGCCGCGCGCATTCCAATTTCTTATTCAATGAACATAATACACGCTAAGACCTTAGGTACTCTTTCAAAATATGAGTTTTAAAAGTAGCTTTTTTTCTTCGTCCGTTTTTTCTGCGCGTGAATCACGCTGCAGCACAGTAAAAACACAAAATATAAACGAAAAAATCAAAGTGCTTTGGAAATCATTAAATTCGACACGGAATCACCTTAATATTTACAAAACACACGTTTATATTTTCCTCTTATACTTATTTTTTCCATCAATTTAAATGAGAATAATCCATGCAGAGTGTGAAAACATTTCAAAATCATGAGTTGAAAATCGCTGACTCCGTGAGTTTAAATATTAGAGCCTAACACAGAGCGGAACGGCGCGGCGTGCCCGTGCTGCCAGCGCGAAACGCGCATTGGCGCCTACAAACCTAAGTGGATACTTCACGCATTGCGCAATGCTTGAAGTATCCCCTTAGGTTTGTAGGCGCCAATGCGCGCTAGCCGGCCGCCCGCAGCGCCGCAGCGTGCCACGGCGGCGCCTCAAACAACTATTTCACATCAGAGGTATTGCACAGTATCATACAAAATTGAAGGCGCTCCAACTTATTAAGAATGACAGGCATCCTTTAAGAATACGGAGCTTCCCTCGCAAAATAAATCAAGATACTATGGCACAAAAGGAGAGCGGTACTGTAGTCCAAAAACTTCCTAGCTTTTGGACTACTTGGCTTAGCTAAGTCCTAGCATCCGTATTTAATAACGTTTAGCATAATTTGCCGGAAAAAAGCGTGGACGTAAACTACTAGAAAAACAGGTGCGCGGACAAAAAATCGTTGACGAAATGTCCTATAATCATAGTCTCGCCTAGGAGTGAGCGAGCCTCGAGCAAAAACGACGGGTGGCCCGTTTAAGAATTAGGTTAAATAAGTTCCTTCTTTATTTTATAGGCTATACAATTATACTTTACTGACTGATTAATGCTTTGGTCAAGTACAACATTTTTTATATTAATCAATTTAAGTTTGGTTCTATAAATTTAAATACAAAAATTATAATTTTTATCTATGGTTTAAGGATTTCTGGATTTCCTCCTTTTCTTGAATTTTTAATTAAATGATTGGCGAATAATTATCTTTGATATCTTGGTTTTAAGTTCTTAGTAAGATTAATGATTTTAATTTCGATTTTGTCAGTTTATTTTTATTAACGAATATTTAATACTACTTATACTACTACTGCTAATACTTCACTTTTCTATTCTCTCCTTCTGCATTAATCACCTGGCTTAATACAATTATCGCGCCGTTTCTTAATTGAATTAGCGAAAAAAATTTCTCGTTAAAACACTGACCACGCAAGTAGGGGTGGTTCTCATAACTTGATTCACTTAAACAAATGAGAATCCAACTTTTAGCTCTAATAAGCCCCCCCCCCCCCCCCCCNGAAAAATCGATGTCCGTTCCGTATTTTACCTGTTCAATTTCCAATAGGGTTCGCAGTTCCGAGGGAACTTTTTAAAGAGGAGAAGCGATTCGAAAGTCCGTTGGAGCGTCTCCAACCTGGGTGGTCCCATTCATACTCATCGCGAGATGGCGAGACAGCTCAACTGCAAATTTGATTTATTTCCCCGAGAAACATTTGCATTAGAGCAGACTGCCAGACTAAAGCGTCATTCTGTCAATGTCTTTCGTTTCCCCTCCCGCAACCCCCGCATTATTCTCATACCACCTGATCACCCTCATTCTCGTGAGCATCTAACACATTTCCAATTGCTCTTTCTTCCTCCAATCGGTTCCCTCTCTCAATCGCTTCTCTGTGTTTTTACCCCCTTTCCGGCTCACTCTTTTCCGAGGAAGGGCTTAGACTCACGTTATTAATAGCGAACAGTCGAAGAAGAATCTATAGTCGCTGCGATTACCGATCTTTCTTGCTGGATACAGCGTGTCCAATGAAACAGCGGATGGGCCATATATTTTAAACGGGCCACCCGTCGTTTTTGCACGAGGCTCGCTCATTCCTAGGCGAGACTATGATTATAGAACATTTCGTCAACTATTGTTTGTCCGCGCACCTGTTTTTTCTAGTAGTTTACGTCCACGCATTTTTCCGGCAAATTATGCTAAACGTTATTAAATACGGATGCTAGGACTTAGTAAGTTTTTGGACTACAGTACCGCTCTCCTTTTGTGCCATAGTATCTTGATTTATTTTGCGAGGGAAGCTCCGTATTCTTAAAGGATGCCTGTCATTCTTAATAAGTTGGAGCGCCTTCAATTTTGTATGATACTGTGCAATACCTCTGATGTGAAATAGTTGTTTGAGGCGCCGCCGTGGCACGCTGCGGCGCTGCGGGCGGCCGGCTAGCGCGCATTGGCGCCTACAAACCTAAGGGGATACTTCAAGCATTGCGCAATGCGTGAAGTATCCACTTAGGTTTGTAGGCGCCAATGCGCGTTTCGCGCTGGCAGCACGGGCACGCCGCGCCGTTCCGCTCTGTGTTAGGCTCTAATATTTAAACTCACGGAGTCAGCGATTTTCAACTCATGATTTTGAAATGTTTTCACACTCTGCATGGATTATTCTCATTTAAATTGATGGAAAAAATAAGTATAAGAGGAAAATATAAACGTGTGTTTTGTAAATATTAAGGTGATTCCGTGTCGAATTTAATGATTTCCAAAGCACTTTGATTTTTTCGTTTATATTTTGTGTTTTTACTGTGCTGCAGCATGATTCACGCGCAACCATCCACTCAAATTTGGACGTATTTGACTCTAAAAGATCCATGTACGAATGGGTTAAAACTAAAGATTGCGTGCTTCTTGATTTTTTTCTCTCTTCTATTCATTTTTGTGTAGTTTCTTTCAACCCAACTACGGCTGATTGAGATTGATATAGATGCCATCGCTTGGAAAAGGTTTCACAAATATTTGCCACGGTTTAAAAATGTAAATGTTTTTAAAATGAAGTAATAATTTCATTAAAAAAAAAATAAAAAAAAGCTATATACAATTTATATTTTATATCAACAATTTTAAGGATAGAAATAAAACCAAATACTCACCAATGACAATTTGAAAAGACAAATCAAAAAGAGAAAGTAACATTTCATTTAAAAAATGAGTTACCATAATAACACCTCTTTCTCTCTCTCTAATTGAGAGAGTCAGATTGAGAGTCTCAATTTTCTCATTTCAATACTGTCATTATAATATTATTTGGACAAAAATATAACACTTGGACCGAGTCACTCTTGCTTATTTTACGCGTGGACGTAAACTACTGGACAAAACAAGTATTCGGACAAAAAATCGTTGACAGAATAACCTGAAACCGAGACGATTCATTTTCACTTTTTCGATAGCGATAATCAAATTTCAGAGCTAACTTATTGTAGATTTTGTGGTACCTAAAAACTGCCCAAAATCAGTTCATTTGCCATGCTTTTTCTCCCTAAATCATTGATAGTTTGAAAATTTCCGTCACAGACTCTTCACAATAAAAAAAATGAGTATTTTCAAATTTGTCTCTTTCGTATTTCCAACCGACGGTATTTTTAAGATTGAACATATTGATCGAGTTGATGTCAGATCACATTGCTGTACCGGTGAACGAAAAAATTTTCCCCCGTCACCCCCAAAATAATATTGATCCAACCACAATCCTGTGTATTAGCTCAAGGTACAATCAGATAGAGGTCTATTTCAGGAGGACACAGCGCAGTTACAGGTGCGTGCAGCAATCACAAAAGATGCAAGTCAAAGTTCATCATTACTATACAGCGATTATAAAGCTAATGCGAATTGTATGAAATTTCCCATAAATCAGTGACACTGCGTTCAAAAGGTTAACTGAAAATGCTCATAAATTAACCCCTAACACCCACCCCCCTCCGTCTTGCGAAGCTTTTGCTTTTCTCTTGTCGACCATTTCGAGGGGAAAGATTTTCAAATTGCGAGAAGAGCAGGTCTGAAAACCCCCGAGTGCAGTTTCTATGCTCCGCGGTTTTTCTCTCTGACCGATTCTATCAATTCGTGGGTTCGTTGCGTGTATTCCTTTAGGGCACCGCCGTACCCTGTGCCCCGTTCCGTACCGGGTATTCTCTATTTGAGTTATGGGATCTCGGTCGGGTTGCAGATAGAAATCAATTTACCCAAATGAAAAACCCATTCATTTGCTTCTCGTGCGGTTCCACGGCGCGCAGTAGTTCGAATACCATTCCAAATTCTCGAACCCGTTTCTATCGAGCTCTCCTTTGATCCTTCGATGGATAAGAGAGAGGTTGAGGTAAGTTGTAATTGGACGTATTTCTGCCAAACGGAGCTAAGTGCATTAAGAAATGAGCCCTGATGTCTATTATATATATGCATGACAGGGCTCACGTCATAATGCACATAGTTCCGTTTGGCAGAAATACGTCCAATTGAACTTCTACTCCCGTCCTCCTACACCTTTATTGGCATTTGCAGTTCAAGAATAAAATAAATAAAAAAATACATTAACAGTAAATTTCAAGATTGATTTCCTTCACTAAGGTGCATCGAGACTAATTAATTTTGATGGAATCTCTTTCTGACTGGACAGAAAGGTTAAAAAGTGTTAAAAAACGGTGTAAAAATTGATGCTGTAGTTTGTTAACCTACAGATAATACGAAATTTTTCATCGATTTCTTCTGGTGAGATTCTTCTTCTGAAACCTGATTCTGGTCCTATAAAAAGTAACGAGTTCTGAATTAAAAATTAATAAAACTATGTCGTGGTAGAGTCCGTTGTCGGCTTTAATATGTAAATTAATAAATGAATGAATGGATATAAAAAGAATGAATATGTAAATAAATGTAGGAGGTTCGCTTGACAGACTTGCCTTACTCGTTGTATGAGACCGGCTCATACGAGTTTTTAATACAGGTCTACAAACACATCGTAAAGAAGAATCAGATATCAAATTGAAAAAAAAGAAGAACATCGAGTGTCGACACCGTCGAGTAGAGGAGAGACCTATTCGGGCCTCGTTTTTAAACTTTGCTTCCGACTCTCAGCACTGACAGCATATGTAGCGCAAAGCATTGCGAGTTCACGCCTCGCGCCATAGCGCCTTCAATTTTGCAGATGCAACACGGACATCCATCAAGCACGAATAGTTGTATCTCTGCGCCGTTACCAATGCGCTTTGAAATGTCTCTGAATTCTAACAAAATTTAAGGTTAAGTTTGCTCAAAATACGCTACGATGTGTTCCAACCAATAGTCATTTGAGGAAGGAGGAATATTTAGGGGAAGAGGTGTCGGCGCACAAAAAATTGGTGTTGTGGCAAGAGTTGTGTTGTGTCGGAAAATTTTTTTAGTAACGACTGTCTATACCTAGATACCTTAAGCCAGGTCAAATTGATTTGACTATCTCTTCTGGTGGAGTTTCATAGGTGAATGAGGCGGGGAATGAGGAAGCGCCAATTTGTTACCGAAACGGTGAAATTAATTTTAAAAAAAAGTATTTCTAACCCTAATAAACATATAACTAACATAGATAATACTTCAAAACTATCACGGTGTGTGTATTCAAGCACGAGTAAATTTGATCCAACTTGCCTCTGCATATAGAAAAATCTCGAGCATTCAAAGGTTAAGATTCAGATCCGTGTACTACTTCGACGGGAATATTTTGCGTTTAAAACGTTTCAATTCGACAGATTTCCACTGGAAACCGGCCAAATTCACGAGTATTTGTTGCGGTTCAGAAATAACCATCAATAATGAAAAATGATTGAATGGAAGGATAATTCCCTTCAGACTCCATAAGTCTGATGTTTTGAGAAGTTCAACTCGTGAGCCATTGTGCGCCGTGATGTCCAGGGAGCGAGAGCCCGCTTATTTTGGACGGAAAGTATTTCTTCCCACGATGTGGTGTTCATTAGATTTCGTGAGCTCGTCCTGCATTGATGTAAAGCTCTGTCTGATTGACACTGAGGAGGATTTTTGCAAGGGCGGGTGCTAACTCCGCGCAATGCAATTTTTCTCTCGGTATCCCTTTAATACCTCATCCACTCAGCTGCATTCCATTTTCCGATTTGCCTCATTCGATCTTTGCTCGATCAAAACACAATATCGCTATAAATAAAATTCTCCTCGGTGTTCTGTGTTAAGTAGGTACCTACGTTAAATTCGAAGACAAAATACGGGGGTGGAGTTCGAAGTGAGTTTACGATTCATTTTATTTGTTTTCTTGTAGCTCGAAAAGAAGCAGACATGGGAGGGAAATTGCACCATTCCTGAAAGCAAACGTATTCATATGCACATTCTCAACGGGTTATAAACCTCACAAATTGACTCATCGCGGATTGTCGAGAAATCATAGATTCCCTTTGTCTTCCTTACCTTTATTTTTGTTCCGTTGCCCACTCCCAAATATGGAGAAATACTACGCAGGTGTATTGCAAGCGTAGAATGTGTGCATTTCTGAAGCTTTTTTTTTAACATGTGTTTGGTTACATTATTGTGAATTGATAAACAAAACCAAAGACCGCGTGAATCAAATGCAGTATTTCAAAATGTTTGCTTCTTCTTGTTTGAAAGGAACCCAGCCGAGTTGTTTGCTCGAAATCATAGCAGGAGATTTGGCATTAAGACAGAAACAAAACAGTTTTTCTTTTTTTTAAAAGAAAATCACGTATATCAGTTTGCAACTAAAATGAAAGTGTAAAAGAAAGTCTTCAAAGTCGCAAACCCATATGCATGGTTCTTGAGTTTTAAAATCGATACATGCATATTCGTATTACGGTTCTAGCTTTTGATACCATCAGATTAAGAATTTACATCTATTGTCTCTTTTTTCTGTTGCAGGTTGAGGATCAAGAAAGTGAAGCGGTATACCGATCAAGTAATGGACCCAGAGTTCCACATCTCGGTAAAAAAACATTTACACTGAATTAGGATATTATTGACTTTTTTAAACCACTGTTAGAATGCCCTTTGAAGAGATTCTTATGTGATTACAAGGTCATCTTGTTCTGGTTAAAACAGACTTAATAAAAGTAATACAAAATTGGAGATAAAACTATAGCTAAAAAAGAATCAAATTTAAAAGCATGTTTTTAGATTTTCTCTCTCATTTCAAAAAGTGTCTGTTTTTGTCAAGTATTGAACAAAGATTAAGATCATTTTGCATGAATGTTAACTCGGTGTCAGTAGATTTTTGAAAAATTAATTTCATATTGCATGGAATGAAACTCAAGTGGCTGGATTTATAATGGGCATGATCTTGCATTTAATACTTTATTTCAGTTTTTTTTTTAAATTTTTAAATAATTCTAACCTTTCTCAACTAGAATATCGTCGATAAAGCTACAAGATTACGTGTCTTGGCTTATCTCGATTAAAATCTTCTCTCAAATTACTTTGACCTAAGTCTCCTCAACTGACCAAATCTTTCATGAAGATGATACGGACTACGTCAATTATTGTAATCCTCCTTCACATTTCTAAGGCGCAATGATACAACTATTTGAACTCTCCGGAATGCGTGAGGTATCATGCCGCATTTGAAGGCGTTTTCAAATAAGCCAAGTTCCGATACCCGGATTATCGTTTTGCATACTTCATATTCTTTTGTTTTATTCCGTACCACTTGTTTCTTTTTAATCCTCGTATAAAAACCACCCATTTGCTAAACACAATTCTAGGCAGTGCGCACTTCAGCTATGCATTCACCACTGCAAAAATGTCACAGGAAATCGACAAGCCCAGCGTGCATGAAGGCTATATTATTGTGCCCTCATACGGGAGTGAATTTCAAATATTTCTGATAAACCTGACTTGTGCTCCTTGAGATTTTACGCGTGAAAAATCGACGCAGCTTGCTATAACTCTTGTATCATACATCTTAATTGTATCGTCCATGAGTTTATCTACTTGTTTTGCCCCCTGCTGCTTGAACAGCTTCAATCACAGATTATCCAAATGCCACTTTACGTACACACAGCTCCTCTGAATTTTTTGTGACGTGACAGAGGGATGATTTGATTGGCATTTCAGGGTTTTTAATTAATCTTCAGGATTTGCCGATCAATCACTTTACAGATTTGAAGTTGGGATGTAATTCCGATGTTTGTCCCATTGTGCGAGTGTCGTATCCGAAGTGAACAACGTTTAGAGTCATTTTCACCAGGGTAACCGGGACTTTTACTTCTCTGCTGTCCTCAAGAGGAACAACGTATGAACATTTGAATATTATCAGGTTTCCCTGGATTAAGTATCTGTTTTTGAACTAAGTTTTACTTGTTTTTCCTTGAAAGTTTCAAATTATTTAGAAGAAATTACGAATAGAATTCTTCGAAATATTGGGAGAAAAATAACGACAAGTTTTCGCGAAAAGTCGTGTTTTATCGAAAGGTATTTGGCTCGTCTGAGGGCTCATACGGCGCTCTGCCTTAGCACTGCATTTATGAGGTGCCGATAACCCACGCCGCGAGTTAGGCCTCCCCCCCTGGGCCCCCACACTTCTTCCCCTTTTGAGTGTCTATATTATTTTCGTAATAACTCACTAAAAAAACGGTTTCCTAAAGGTGGCCGTGAACTGAGAAAAATCAGCGAGAACAAAGTATATGTCTTGCCTTCGGAGGTGATTTCGTATGGTATTAAAAGGCTCGCAGCAATAATAAATTCTTTGGAAATAACCACCTCCGTAGTGTTTTCAAGTGACCTCCTTTTTACAATGCACTGCACTGTTCCTCCAGAATTATATTTTTCGGGGATTACTGTGGGAAGGGCTTTAAATGTAATCTTAGTAGCTTATCGGAAATTAATTTTATCTCGTGCTCAAAGCGTTCCATAACGTTTCATCTTTGAGAATTCTAGTAAGAGCCATTTCTTCCCTCTTTGATAAATTGTGAAGAGACTTAATCCTAATACATGTGAAAATAACATGGGCGGGTCTGGACACCTCGAACGGGAGAGGGCGTGAGGGGGGTCCAGAGGCCTCCCCCAGAAACTTTTTGAATTTTTGAAGCAGCTAATGTGCAGTTTGAGTTAATTTCGTCACGAATAATTACCAAATGTAAGCGCCTTTCCTTCCCTTTTCCTGTGTCACTTCCTTCTTTCTACCTTCTCTTTCTCATTGTTTTTCGGAGAGAGGGGAAGCGTACGCCCCAACGCCCCCTGGATCCGCCTTTGGAAAATAATATGGCCGTTTTCATTAAATTAATAAAATTAACTGTCGGCCTCCTTTGAATGCTATATCTGATAGGCCAGCATTATACTCTGAGAAATAAATCCATAGCCCCGATGGCATATTGGTTCAAAAATTAACAAGAGAGACAGATTTTTTCAAATCATCGATCTCGCCCTTCACTCGATTGTTTGTGCAACATTTCAAAATTTCAAAATTTCGATGACTAACAGTGAAAAATTGTTTTAAAAAATGTAACATGTTTTTGATCCGATATTTTCGTCGATCATTTACGCCACGCCACTATTCTGCCGTGCTAAGGAAAAACGCCGTATGAACCTTCAGGCGTTTCGAACTTTCCTTTGATAAAACATGAATTTCCTGGGAAACTTATGAATATTTTTCTTCCAATTTTTCAGATAATTTTGTTCGCTATTTCACCTAAAGTCCCGGAAAATTTCAAGGAAAAATATTCATATCTTTCCTCAAAAATAAACATTTCATCGAAGGAAATTTGGCAACTCTAGAATGTTCATACGGCGTTCTTCCTTAGCAAGGCAGTATTGCAGTGCAATATTAAGCTCCTCTCGCGTTCACCCCTTCAATTTTTTAAAATCTTGGCGTGAAGCAAATCGCGAGAATTTCTCGATCGACTGTGCCTTGGGAAAAACTGTCCTACAGGATTTTAACCGTTTCAGAAAGGAGGTGGGACAAGTGTGAACAGCATTCAAGGCTTGAACAATCGTGGGTTTACACTCTGCATAAAAATGACAATAACGTGGCGGCCCGGAGCTCGGCGCCCGTAAATACCTATAACGCAGCCCGCACGACGCATATTCCGAACGTATTGTGCCGCTGCACGTGATGAATACTCGCACTTCATCTCATGACAGGAAGCTTTTAAATCCATTATTTTCTGGCGCAGGTATTTCTCTCCTTTTAAACAAACTCCGAGCGATCTTCGAATAAAAATGCCTCGTCCGTTTGTCCATTTGTAGGGTGTCTCTTATTTTTTATCGCACATACTCTTTCAAGTCCGAGGTGGTCCGAGAGATGAATTGTGAGGTTATTGATCTAACACTCACGATACTTCAGAATTGTCGTTAAAATGCTCCTCTCTCGTTAAATCAGAAAAATCGCGACAAAAGACAAACACACGGAATTAGAAGCGAGAATTTCGAAAAAAAAAAAACAAATTCGAGGAGTGAAACTCGTTGTGACCATCCTCATTTCAAAGGCGGATCCAGCAATTTGGCAACGCCGGATTTCCTCCATTTAAACCTATGCTAAGTAATCGATTTTTGTCGGAACACCTAGCCCCTCCAAGAATCGATACATTTCCATAGGTTTAAATGGAGGAAAGACAATGTTGCCAATTTGCTTTAAAGATGTAGGGTAATGCTACTTCGCAATAAAGATCCCAAGTTTGGAGTCCAGAGACTTCACTAACCCCATCGATGAGATTCTGCATCGATTCGGAGTGCATTCATTCTCGAGTTATTTCTTTCGATCTGTCATGTTAAAAAAGTGCTATTGCCAGGATGTTACCAGATTTCCTTTGATAAAAACGAATTTTGTGTCAGATTTCTTCTTTGAGGCTCTCAGGAGACTTTTTCGGCAATATAATCTAGTGTATGTGAAAATGTAAAAAAAAAGCTTTTCTCGAAGGTCAACACTAAGATTCGTCTGGTGTGACTTATCAAAATAGTTGAGCAATCGGTTCAACAAACCTAATGTAATTTGCAAAAACTCACCCAGCAGAGTATTCACTCCAGCAGTTACCAGTCATTAATACGCAAATATTAAACTCAAAAACTTTCTCATTTTCAACGATTAAAGTGGAAATTGCCTTTAGAAGCGAGGCTGTACAAGAATACGTCAAATTTTGGAGAAGAAGAAGAAAAAACCGTGTCGTAAACTAGAAATTTATAGATTTTTTGAGGAAGCCTTCCTGAGGAGAGCGAAAGCGCCCGATTTTTAATAGAATAAATTAGCGCAAGTGAGTAAATTTTTTAAAATTTAAAGTTGCTCATTAGTTATCATTCGGTGAAAAGTAGCGTTGACCTCTGGACGTGACTTTTGTCTCGCCCGATTGCATTGATTGTTAGCGCGGGGTCTCAAAAATATATTGACTCTAATAACTCCCCCTTGAATGAATATTTCACGGAGGAAACTCGGCAACACTCAAATACCCGTACTGCGTTCTTGCGTACGTAGCACGGCAGCAAAGGCACTGGATGCTTCTTTCCGGAACACTGGACAGCTTCAAGATTCCGGTTAGCTTCTCCGCATGTTTACTTTACATTTCAGAGGCCGGAAAGCGCGGCGGTCTTTGAACCTTTTACTCGGGGTTTCGATCGGAGTAATCGGATTGGGGGGCCAAGGGGGGAGGGGTTGGGGGCAGGCCGGCGCCCGATCAGTGAGGGGTCGGAATCCAAATCCGCGGGGCGTCCATCCCCTCGAACGGAGAATCAGAATCCTCACTCCTCCCGCCGGATTCTGTAATGCATTTCCGCTATCACCCGTCCAACACTTGGTTGCGCCACTGACTCACTGGAAGGAATAACTCTTATTCTACGTGAGCCTTCAAAAATATGTAGTTAAACGGACGGCGAGGCTCATCTCAAAATGCGCCTACGCTTACACGTCAACTTTTTTCCCCTCGTCAACGGGGACTTTCCCTGATGTGACGTCACTTCACTATTAGGAGAAACGCCGTATGAACATTCCGAAGTTGCCAAGTTTTTTCTAAATAAGATGGGTCAGCTTTGCTAATCCCGAATCGTGTTTTGATGGTTTGGGCTTATATATTAGGAATATATAATAAGATTTGTCCAAACGCCTAGTTTCTACGACCGATATTAACGGAAACGTTGTCTTTCAAAAAAAACAATGGTTGATGTCATCCACCTCGGTGGTGCTTACCATGGTTTCTTCCACCTTATAATTACATTTGCACTAAAATGCATATTTGCCACGAGAGAAGGCTGGTCATGAAATCCGTCTTACTAGATAAGGACTCTATCTAATGGTCATTTGGGTGATGTCAAGTAATTTTGTAGCTGTTATCGATGGGTATGAATTGTCATAATAAATACAAAGGAGGGTACTTTTGATACAAAGTGGTTTACAAGTCAAGTGAGATTTTTTTTTTTGTTTTTTTGTTTTTTCTTTCTTTCTTTTCTTGAATTGAGATATTACTCATTTTGATTATAAACTGGTTGGTGCACGTAGTGAGAGAAGCAAGATTACATAATAGTACTCAGATTCTCATCTTTATTTTTGAATTTCACCCACATTATTCGTTTCTTCGTGATTTTAATGTGTATCGAAAACGCAAAAAACACCTCAACCTCTTCATCCGCAATGGACCACTAGACAAGGTACGAATTTAAGCATTCTGATACATGTTTCTTAACCAGAATTTCACGTAGAACACGATTAGCGCAACGAATATTACTGAAACTAACTCCTAACGAAGATTTCAACGTTTTTATTTCACATTGGTTACGAGGAATTTGAACTGCCCGCTCACAAGAAACTCAAAGCTCTACTCGAGTCAAATCGCGCACTACAACGGTTTCAGCAAGCTCCTCCATCGAGCAATGTTCATTTCCCATTATCATTAATATAAACTTCGAAGGATTCTGCCTTTTTCTATTTCACTCGAGGGGAAGTGTCCCCTCCCGGACTCTCTTCCCCACCCGGTGACTGACGCTGCGCTGTGCTGAACGGTTCAGCCTGAACCTTTCCCCTACGTCTGACCGTTCCCCACTCCTCTGTCAATCGAACCATATGCCACCGCTTACGTATTGTCGCTCGCCCACCCAGGTACCTAGCGGCCAGCGGTCAGTTGATGATAAATCTCGCTCATGCTCCTATGCAGCTACGCATTGATTACGCCAGCTAATTACTTTCTAATAATTAGAATTTCTTCGATAATAGTTTTCTTTATTTATTCGACTGTATTTTTTTCTCTGTTCTACTGTGATTTCCTTGGTTCTCTACTGTGTTTTTCCTAAATCTCTGAGTCAGAAATCTGAAGCACTTCGGTATGCACCGAGTACTTCAGATGTGTGACCTGAAATCTTCGGTATATACCGAACTACTTCAATTGTCTGACCCGAACTTCGGCAGATGGACCTTAACTTTTCGGATGCGTGATCCGAAAACTTCAGAGATCCATATGATCTCAGCTTCGGGTTCCATGCACAAATTTTTTTCTCCGTGTTTCCTTTTAGGGGACGCAACTAAAATTTCAGTAAATTTTTTTCAGAAAAGTAAAGAAAAAAAAAAGAAGAAAAAAAAAGTGGCTAACGATGGTTCCTCACCTTCACGTGGTGTTGGCTGTTTTTACTAAGTGGGAACCGTCCATTTTAAGATATAGTCTATTTCTTGCCCTGCCATTATTATTCTACAAGTTAATTGTGGAGTGAGAATTTCATAATGTTTTCTATGAAATCTTCAAAATATAGTGATAAAAAATTTGCAACTACTACAAAATCGGTTCGCGATGCGAGCCGAATGTCACTCGCGTAGCGAGTGACCGGGGGTCCAGGGGGCGTAGCCCCCGGCTAGGCGTGACGGGCGCGCGAAGCGCGCCCAGAACGGCTAGTATGTTGTTAAAACCACAAGAAATTTACCATAGCTGATTGTGAATCAAACCGTCAAGATTGAGATTTCCAGATTTTTATATTGCAGAGACTATCATGATGAAAGTTTGGCGCGCGATGTGAAACACGTAGAGCATTGAGTTTTCATGAGCGGGCGGTTTGAATTCACGCATCATGAATCATTAAATATCTTCGTAAGGAGTTGATTTCGGTAACTTTTGCTATGCGCATCGTATTTTACGTGCAATTTTGGTTGAGAAACATGTATCAGAATGCTGAAATTCGTACCTAGTCTAGTGGTCCATACCCTTCAATTATTATAAAATGACATGCAATGTAGATTAGTGCATCCTGCATTTACCAAGCCTGCACGCTGTTATTTGTTGTTTTTGCATGCTCTTGCAGAAAGGAACAGGTACGAGCGACCGACCCAGTTGTACAACGACCCGTTGTTGGACCAGGCCCTGAACGAGGTGGAGTACACCCGCCACCGGAACCGTATAGAACATGGCTCGCCGGAAGCAGTCCCGGACCTGGAAAGTGGGTTTCCGCCGAGATGCATGGGGCTCACTTGCCTAGGAGAGGAAACGGAAATGGGTGACGGTTTCCGCTTTTCACACGCACGGGGTAAACGCTCCGAAGTGGCCATCGGTGGCACGGGCACGCTTGACAAGCTAGGGGGTGCTAATCTCATCCGGAAACGGTTCTTTCAACCGGAAGTCAGAAACAGAGAACCCGGTTTAGACGCCACCTGGCACTTGGGCCGCAACAACGCCGAGGACAGGGATTCGATCGCGGTAGACTTCTCCAAAAGAGGCCTCTTCGATAGCTTCTTCTCGACCCCTCGACCCAGTTTCGACTCCAGGGTCGCCAAAGAACACCCCTTCCTAGCTACCTCTCAGAGCGGCTTGTTCAAAGATTACAACTCCCTCCTTCAGATCACCCCCGCGCCCCCGACGCAAAGCTCTTTCAGCCTTGGTAATCTTTTTTGGGGCGGACAGACGAGCAAGAGGACCGGGCACTTGGACCGACTTGGAGGTGCAAATTTGGTCAAGCGACGAGATTCTGATGACGGGTATTTTGAGTCTGTAGGAGGTGGATCTCAGGAAAATGGTGTTCAGGGTCCGCGTGTTTTTTTGGGAGACGATAAACTGAGTTTGGCGAAGAGCCGGATACACAATAAGCCCAGTGAAGATGGAGAGGTGCTTTTTGACTTTTTGAAAGGTACTGTTGTTGGACAAGATGGGGACTCTGTCGACTTTGGTTTCATCCATGGGGAGCCCTACCTTAAGTCATCTCGGGTGGACTCCAGGATTTCAGGAGACAATCCCTTCCAAGGGTTTTTAAGCAATGATTACATCGAAAATCTCGAGAAATCAAATTTGCAAAGGAGAGGATACTTAGATTCCCTCGGTGGCTCGAACCTCCAGAAACGAAGAGTTCTTGACCAACTAGGTGGGCAAAATCTCCAGAAGCGACTGCTCGATAGCTTGGGTGGACAGAATTTACAAAAAAGGGAGTATCTCGACGCTCTGGGTGGACAGAATTTACAGAAAAGATACCGCGAGAGACAGTCTTTACGCAAGCGGTACCTGGACTCTTTAGGTGGACAAAATTTGCAGAAAAAGAGTCATTTGGATTCCTTGGGGGGCCAAAATTTACAGAAAAGAAATTTCTTCGATTTCTTGGGGGACTCTTCGTCAGACGAGGGGCTTGCCGGGGTTGTGAATGATACAAATGGGCCAGGGAATAGGGTAGACGAAATTATTTACGTTAGCCATTCAGTTAAGAGGAATGCAGGCAATGAAACAACGCCTGAGGGTATGGGGGCAGTGGCAAAAGTGGAGATCATTGGTGCACCGCAGCAAGGAGAAAATAAAGAACTTTTCAGAGTCAACTTAAGTGAGGGCAATAATCCCACAAAGTTCACAGAAACTTCGAGCAGCCAAAACTTGGATCCCTTAGGAGGTGCTAATCTCATCAGAAATTTAGACGCTCTTGACGGCTAGGTAAACTAGGCTTCGATCTATGCTCAGAAAAATCCGATCAAAGAGTTAAAAGTCACGTCAACTTAATAACACGAACAAAGACCGTCTGGACTAAAACATTTTACGTTCAGAACAAAAATAATCTAATTTTGATACGCAACCTTGGCTCATATGATTAATTTCGTATTTTGATCATTAAAAAAAAAAAAAAAAAAAAAAAAAAGAAGAAACATCAAAGTATTCTGCCGTGCCAAGGAAGAACGCCGTAAGACTATTCGGGAGTTGCCAAATTTCTTTAGATAAAATTTTATTTTTTAAGGAGAGTTATGAATATATTTCCTTGAAATTTCAAATACTGACGATTAAATTGCGAATGAAGTTCTGTTAAAAATTTAAAGAAAAATATCCACACGGCAAATTCGGATTTTGTAGAGAGAATTTGGCAACGCCTGGCGGCTCATTCGGTGTTTTTCCTTGGCATGGTGGCATTCAGAGGTGATGTTTTTAGATAATACTTTAGGGCTTTGAAAAAACGCATTTTAATACGAAATAACGTCTGGAATCGGAATAAAAATCCGAACGTTCCAAATTTGTCTCGATGATTTACCGTAATGCATAAAAATAAGCGGTTCAACTCGATTTTAGTTGCTCAAACAAAAAAATTCGGTCATGGTCAATTCACGCACCCAATTTTTCGAAAACTGTTTTTGGTCTCATCTAGATAAGAAAAATTGCCGAATTCCATGATAATAAACTGCATTTGTTCCCAGAGTGCCTTCAGCGTTAAAATGTTGTCACAGTTGTCCTATACAAGATGGCTCATTTCACCTCAGTGCCTTCCCTCGTATTTTTTTCTGTTAAAAATTCAATATAGTTAATCTATTATCTAATTCACTTTTTTATACTCAATTGAATACGTTCTTTTAAACATATTTGTTTCATTACTTCTATTTTTTTGTAAATATTCTTGACTTGTCATTTTTTCTTTAAACTGGAGGAAATTTACGACTTATTATTATTATATAATGAGGAAATAACTTCTTGCCTCTACTTTTTAGCACGTTTGTCTTCTAAGGTAGGTTAAGTTGCACTCACACTTTCTAGAGATTATGCATGGAAATTACGCATGTAGGTATCACCGCAAGGCGCATGCAGTTCTAGAATGTGAACTCGGTTGGTTTGTGTATAAATAAATTATTCAAATGGTCTGTATCACTGTTTTTTTCTTAATTTTTCACTTGGATATTTCATTTTTACTTGCATGCCTTAATTTTAACAGAAATACAATACAGTGCTGTTAGAACCACGGCAAAATGTAAAGTAACCAAGTTTGGGTGGTGGATCATGCATGAATCATGATGGACCAAGGCAGGACAAGAATTCAATTTTTCCTCTTTTGACAAACTTTTGCCGACGGAATAATCCGTCTTCCTCCCTCCTTTGGTACTTTTATGCATACCGACGAATAATTTTTTTAGACGTGTGAAAAGTTGCCTCTGATCCTATTTAATTAGGAATAATAAGCTACACTAACCAAGAATCCAAATTTTACACTGATGTTATTTGCCAAAATTACTTTGGTTTTCGATTTACAATCTAAGAAAAACTCAAGAACACTGCTGCAGTTACACTTGATTCATTGTCTCACTGTTTTGAGCAACTACTTGCACTGTCTTGAGCTCTACACATGATTGACTGTATTTGGAAGAGGAAGTTAAAGTGTGCATTATGGAATAATTTTTTGCCTAGTTTTAGGTGCAAGGTAACCCCGAGGAACTAATAAATTTTGAACTTTATTCTTTCTTTCCTCAACTGCAGCCTAATATTTTGTGTATTCACACTTAGACTGAGTAGGCATATTTAAATAATAGGGAGAGGGAGGATGGCTGTGCTCAAAGCAAGAATGACGTAATTTTTAAAGATGGATTCATCGCAGCACTACGAGGTGTTGTATGGAACAAGCAAGCGTTAAAAAACTGTGAATTTAGTGTCGCACGTAATTTTTTGACGATCGTTTATAGAGCGCTGATAATAAATGAAATAGAGGTAAAAAATTTATAGCATCGCCCTACTTCATAACTATTGAAGCAACACTCACTCATCAATATGACACTCTCATATTTTCTATCTTACAAGATGTCCCCTTTTGAGGAGGCGAATGTTCGGAGATACTCTTTTCAGTCATCATGAGGATGCATTTGCGAACGTTGTCCGAACAGTCAAATTTTCGAACCAATGTCATCAAGTGTTCCCCCTCCTTCCGTGGTTTGAGGATGCAATACAACCGGAGTCTGGTTTTATACTTTGGTCCAAAAAACACGCGTTCGTGAAAAGAACCCTAACAAAATAAATGTCAAGGCCGTGTTCTAAATGCAGAAAGGGTGCCTCTCTTCCTTCTTTTTAAAACGTTTGACCCGGAAATTATTCTTCATTGCCATATTTTCAGACGATAACAAAACCGGCGTGTGGGGAATTGACATGCACGTGAAAGTGTCTTGCTTGAAAAGTTTTCTCAATCAAATATGCATGCAACAAAATTGATCATCTTAGTTCTTTCTTTTAAAGACATATCATGGTGTAAGCGGTAAATGTATAAACCTGGATTATGATTGTCAATTTTTACCATTATGGAAAGAATAATTTTTTTAAAAAGGAGTTATATATTTCTTGGCAAATGGAGAAATTTAATTCAATTTACTGATCAACATGAAGTCTTTAAATTGAAAAATACAACTCCTTGTTTCACAAGCAGAAGCGATTTACATAAAGTATTGACTCGCAGCGTTCTTGAATTGCAAGAGAAAAAAATTCTAAACTTTTAACGGCAACTATGAAGGGAGAGAAATTGCTCTGGACGTTTAACTGTAATATTGGGCAATAAAATACAATGGGGCAATACGAATCCACTTATGCCGTAAAGCGCATTATGTCCCTCTCGTCTGATCTTGTCGTTATTTCTGTGAAAAAAACTATTTCAAGCTATTGTGCATCGTCTAATTAATTACAAACCCTCATATCTAAAGCGAAATGGTAACATCCAAATCATATGAATATTCTCAATTGATTTTCCAGAACATTTGATGTCTTTTCTCTCAATGGGCCTGTTGCAAACTTTTGCTATATCAAAACTAAGATTTGTTTCTTATAGATAATGCCTCAAAAATCACGATGAGCGCATTGGCAAAGTCTGAAACGCACTCATAACTTCACAGTCTGCGTAAGAAATTTGCGGTTTTTTGAGCTTCCCGCTCCAAAAACGATACTACGGCACAGGTGAACGTTTTGTTAGAGGAGGCGTTCCAGCGTCGGCAATATTCATCATGGCCGACGCCAGTTCGCCAAAACACGTATGATGAGACGAGATATCACCTGAACAGCATTAGACCTGATAACAATCGGCGTGTTTACGTTCATATTTTCCTCGCCCGCCTCAATTGACCCTGAACTCACCTCGAATTACGCGCGGAACTGCGGAAGCGTCGGCCATGATGAACATTGCCGACGATGGAACGACTCCTCTAACAAAATGTTCACCTGTGCCGTAGTATCGTTTTTGAAGCGGGAAGCTCAAAAAAACGCAAATTTCTTACGCAGATTGTGAAGTTATGAGTGCATTTCAGACTTTGCCAATGCGCCCATCGTGATTTTTGAGGCATCATCTGTAGGAAACAACTCTTATATTTGCTCTAGCAAAAGTTTGCAACAGGCCCATTGAAAGGAGCAATGGGGAGTTGTAAATGCAAATAACAAGTTCATTATGAAAAAGGAAACCTCTAATCATTATAAACAATCACAATATCCTCCTCCTTTCCGCCGTATCTTTTTTATTTGCTGTTCCCTTAACAAGCTCCGGAAGTCTTCTTGAGGCGGAAAAACTTCTCTGAGTTGGCGTTGGATGGCTAACATCCCATATAAAAAGCACATAGAATTAGTTCCTTGTCAGCTTGTTTGAAAAATAAGTATGACACACCAATTTTTCATTCTGTAAAACAGAAATTAAAGATAACTTGACAATCTCATGAATATTTCTTACTTCATTAAATTGTATCCGTGGAGGGAAAACATTATTATGACGATCATTAATGAAGAATGTTGCATTCAAAAAAAATATCCAGGCTAATATCATTCTTTGGTGGGAAGTTTACTGGGTGAGGGATTCGCTCGCTGGTTGTAGAAATTCTTATCTAATGCGAACCTTTGAGGCACGGAATGCATTTGTTGCAGTAAAACTTTTATAGTGCCAGAATGGTTTAAAAATTTTGTATAACACGATTTAAGAAAATATGCCCACCAAAATTCAACTCAGTTTTTTTTGTAAGGACTCAGTTTTAATTTTCTGCTAACTTACTTTTGAGATGATACGCAGTTTACTTCATAATCAGTTTTTTGCCCAATGACTGTTCAACATGAGCATTTATATTTATGAAACACTCTAAAAAAGAAAATTGAATTGAAGAATATGGGGCAGTTAATTTTTGGAGGAGCTACTAAAACAGGAGCAGAAATTTTGCGACAACAATGTAATACTAATACATACCTCATCCGCCTCCCCTTCCTTTCTATCACAAAGCATGTATAATGCGATTTGGAGTCAAGACCTAAATAGAAAGATTATGTATATTTGTTCTTTTCAATAATCTGCCATCAGCCACAAGGCGGTATTTAGCAAAAGGGAATAAAGTGTTATGGACTTGGAACGTAGGAAATTAGGCTTGCATTTTCAACCTCCTACTTCGCTCGATTGATAAAGATAAAATTTAAGTAAAACTTTCACACATTTTATACTTCCGGCTGACCTCAAATTTATGGAAGAAAAAAATGTTTCTTTATAAGCCTATAAAATCCTCTTCAATTTTTTTTTAATGTCACTCAATTTCCTGCGTGCTGCCCAACGTGTTTCCTTAGAATCTGACCACGCTTATTCATTTAAAAACCATTTTTTTCCTGTCAATCAAGTTTTTAAATCAAGGAAAGAGGAAAAACAATCCGAGGAAAAAAATCAGAATTCGGTTGAAACGCTGAAGAGCAAAATGTTTCATAGCCGCGGGCAGGTGGTTCTCAGACAAGAATTCAAATACTCACCTTTAGATTAAATCCTCCTCTTGAGAAGGGAAGAGATTTGTGAGGTGTACTCTGACGTAGTTAATCACGGTGTGGATCAAGTCATTTTGAAGAAGGAGCAAGCAAAAAATTAAAAAGTCGTGATGATCAATCGAAGATAGCCCTAGAAGGGTCGTGTCGAGACGAGGTCGGCACGGGATACTCCACTCGATGATAGATCTACTGCACGTTGAAAGTTATAATCCGTAGATAGCGCCCACATTGCATTGATGCCACTGTAAGGGCAAATTCAATCACTTTTCAAGGGTGGAAGGTTTTTTTCGATTCATCTCTGGAGTTGAGGTTTCAATTTGCCAATACTATTTGCGATGTTTCACTCTATGCCGAAAATGAGATGTCGCTCTGATTCAGAAGAAAATGGGGGAAAAAACGAAGCCTAATTGGACTGCATTTTGCAATTTGGAACTATAAATTCTGGCTCATCTGAAAAAAACACTTGTGTGCATAGGGAAACTAACGGCACATACATTGTTTTTAAACCGGACCAGAATTTATAGTTCCAAATTGCAAAATGCAGTTCAATTACGTCTCTCTTATCTTCGGCTATATTGCTCACGTGGCCCTTGAAAGCACCACTACAAATAAGACAAACGGAACCAACTCAACATGGTATATGTATAATGCAGCAAGGAAAAGTGTGCGCGTTGATGACGGCGCAGAGATACAACTATTCGTGCTTGATGGTTGTCAGTGCTGCATCTGCAAAATTGAAGGCGCTATGGCGCGAGGCGCGGACTCTCAATGCTCCACATAATTCTGTCGATGAGGTATCGCTCAGATTCGGTATAAAAGGTACAAAACGATGCTCAACTACATTCCTTCTATCCTCAGCTCGGTTACCCTCGATTTCATCTTTCTTTTCAATTTTACGTCTGATTCTTTTTTTAATTTATTTGCACACAATAATACCTCCAGCTCGTCAGTACCGGCCCCATTCAACTCGCGGGGCATGTGTTTTTAGCAAACCTCGCATCTAAGAGGTAATAATACGAATACAGACTAAATTTCAATTTAAGTTTATTAATGTCCCAAGCCCTAATGAGGTCCGTTCAGAGAATCATTTAAAATATACACATAAGGTTCTTTTACAAACTTAAAAGGAATTTCTATACTTAGCGTGTGTATCAGTATCAGTATCTCTGCAGCCATTGAATTTTTTTAAAGAAATTCAGGTCGACGAAATTTGCAACTAACTTTTCTCGTGCCTTATGTTGAAAATACGGTCGGGGAAATAACATAACTAATTTCCGCGATTTTTGCGACTGTAAACAGGTTAAAGCTAATACTCAGATGAGTCCACTCTTTTTAATTTCTTGGAATTGGCTCCACGTTTTTTTTTAATATTACATGATAAAATTATGAATATTTTCGTGTAAACTATAGTTTAATTTTATATCGATGTCCGTCCTGGATAGCTACTAGGCAGATTCTCATTATTTTTATAATTATTGAGACGGGGACAGGTCTTCTAGATAAGCCAGCTCTCTTTGAAATTGTGAAATGTGACCCAGAGAGCGGCCCTTTGAGGGCGCAAAATGTCCTTTGGGGGTTAGGTCGGGAAGCGTGCTCCACTATTCCCTATAGTACAAATGCATCAATACGTTGAATTAACATGTTTAAAAAAAAGTAACTTTCCGAGGGCTGGACAGATGAATAAATTTGCGTACCAAAAATTGATGAAAAGCACCTCGCAAATTTGCACTAGTTTCCCAGCGATTTTCTCTCAGTAATTATTTAATCAGTATTCTATTCATTTGCATGGCTGTTGCTGTGCGATTCCACTCCAAAGGAAATTAGCCAAACATTGTCCCGCGGCGCACCACATCGCCGCACAGTGGATCGAGTCAATCAGAGAGGTTGGACATGAAATGTTTAATTAAAACTGCAAATTTTGATGTTTAATTGGTCACAATTTAAATTTTAAGGGATGCTTCTAGAGAAAAAATTCACGAGGGAACCAATGGAACCACTCTTAAAATCTCAAAGTTTTGTATAAACGGAGTTTTAAGCTTTTAACGTTTCCAAATTTTGTCCGACTTCTCCTATTGGCTCGCTTCACCGTGCGCCGTCGCACTGTGGCGCCGGAACGAATTGAAAACAGGGTAATAAGCAAGATTTTTGCTTTGATGATGAAAAATCTTCAAGGCCAAAGTCGCACTGACACTCAAATTCAACGTGCTTAAAATACGAGTCTCACGCAGATTTCTTTCACATATATTACATGGGTGACATCCAGCGTGCTGACAGTGAGACCTCACGAAGAACAATTGCAATTACAAAATTGCCATTTTTAATCAAATTTGATCTTTTTGTTGTATTCTCTTGGCAGATCTTAAAAGGTGATGTTTTGAGTATGTAAAGGTATTGGTAAGATACCAGGCAGGCGAATGAACGATATTTTTGCGACAAATAATAGGCTCCAAAGTAAAATGCACTGGGCATTTCACTCTCGAAGTATTAGGAGAGTCAATGGCACTCCTGAGGGTTACTGTTGGATAGGCTGTTTTTCGACGAGGGATTTTCAAAGTTTTGTAATGCACAGATTAATTAATACAGGGAGAATTTTACTCACTTATCAGAGGACACCCGCATACGGATTTTCAAAGCTGAAATAAAAATGGATATAGTCAGTCTCCTATAGGGCTGAAACAGCACCAACTGCTTCCTTGAAATAGTAAGTGCAGATGTGGTCGAGTTTTTCCTGTGTTTTTTAATGCTTTCTAATACAATGTGTCGTGCCAAAAAATGGAACACTCACACTATTTTTTGATGGGGTCAAAGTCCTGGAGAGGTATAATTTCATTCCAACGCTACAAAGTTTCTCCTGATTATTCAATTCTTCACTCGTAATCATTTAGATGTATCATTTTGAAAATGTCAAGGAATTTTTTGTAATCACACGAGATATATACCTACAATGAGAACATAAAGTTTGGAACAGTTTCAAAGCACCGAAATAAATAAATCAGCTGTTGAGTGAAACTTTGTAACGTTGCAATAATTTAAGCCCCTCTGGCTTTGTACACGGAGAAAAAAAAACTCGTTTGTGGGACCCGAAGTTTAGGTCATATGGATCCCTGAAGTCTTCAGATTGAGCATCTGAACACTTTAGGTTTAGCTGCCGAAGTTCGGATCATACATCTGAAACTTCAGTTCTTACATCTGAAGTACTTCAGATGTGAGGACCGATGTACTTCGGATGTGAGAACCGAAGTACTTCGGATGTGAGAACCGAAGTACTTCGGATGTGAGAACCGAAGTACTTCGGATGTGAGAACCGAAGTACTTCGGATGTGAGAACCGAAGTACTTCAGATGTAAGAACTGAAGTTTCAGATGTATGATCTGAACTTCGGCAGCTAAACCTAAAGTGTTCAGATGCTCAATCTGAAAACTTCAGAGATCCATATGACCTAAACTTCGGGTCCCACAAACGAGTTTTTTGTCTCCGTGTAAGTATACATTCCCGAGTTTGTATACTCGGTTGTCCATTCGTGTGTCTATCCACGCTTTAGATCTACATGGGGTTTCACGGCTTTGAGAATCAGACGATTAAGTAAATGTAATTTAAGTTAAAAGCGCATCAATGTTCGTTCTAATATTCATGTCTTTCCGTCCCTTTTAAATAACCTCATAATAGCAATTTTACATCGTCCTATATACCATAACGACGCTTCTTGGACTTATCTTCTTTTTGTGTTTTCATTAAATTACCTGTACTTTAAGAATGTTCTTAATACTTTAGATGTGGGCAAACAGGTTGTGAGATAAGAATTTGAGCTTTCTATATTTTTCATAACTAAAAGAAATACCACGCATCACGATTTCTTTTATAGGGTTATGTCAGCCACCTTTCTCGTGGAAAGTTAGGAACTTCGCCACCATGAGGCATAATCAAAGAATGTTATGAGATGCATCTACGAGGGAGGGAAGCGGACAAGGGAGCATAGGGATAGGTATTCCCTATATCGTCAGTGCGAAAACTCATATATGCATGATCACATTTTATTTCTGAGAAGAAAATGGAAATAACAAGATTATGCAACCATCTTTTTACCTACCCAAAATCTTAGACCGAATGTGAAAAATCTCATGACCAGTTCGTTTTGCAGGAGGGTATCGAAAATGACAGTCGAGCAGAATTCATACGGAGATCTATGCGAAAATGGGGATGCGTTTCCAAGGTCTCCGGCGACGCCAGCGCATTCTGGCTCATCTGCATGTAATCATCCCGAGCGCGGATGAGGATTCTCGCCTCCCGTTGTTTTCCGATCCGAGTGCGGATATTTCCAGTCGGCAGATCCTTAACCTTCCATCAAAATGTAAATTGAACGGCTCACGCGGAGAAAGGCTTGTGCGCGGTGGATTTTTCATCGCACTTGCGTTCTTCCTCGAAAAAGAAGTCAATGCGACTGTGGTACCGTGAGAACGCGTACCAATCGCTAGCGTATCGAAACGGGGAATGTGACAAATTTACATAGGTGTGCTCGAGGCGTTAGAACTTTTCGCTACAGTTGAGTTAAAGTTGATGATTCATGAGGGAATGTGACACCCATGCTCATATATACTGGCGCGATGCCCTCGGCTCAAATTGAATTTCAATCGGAACGCGGCAGGGCGAAAACTTTTTATTTCGGCTGATTCCCCTACAACCGGGGAAAATAATGGTTTCAATTTTTTCTCTCTTTTCCCTACACAATTTAATGTGCTGATTAGTACAGCTGAAAGGATTGTGCTGACTTATTCATATTACTGCATTTTAGGGTTACACAATGAAAGATTCACCAATACGAATAGTTTTTACGGCCCCTTATCAAAGACATTGAATAGAGCCCCTTATATATGAAAATGCCCTTTTCATTTTTTACGCAGAAGCCCTCACCTTTGCACCGGAAGGCTACCCTCATGAAAGTATTGTTCAATCCGCTAAAATTGGAACAATAATAAGTGGATCGCGTTATGAGCATATTAAAGAGCCAAGTCACACCAAAATCGAATCGAGAAAAAGAGGTCTGAGGTTTTACTCCTCCATTAGACTTAATGTTACAGGTGAAATTTAACTCTATATTCACGTTTAATATATTTTTTCTGCAATTTTAATTTTAACAGGATAAAATGTACGGCTAGTCGAGCTCAAAACTCCTCCCGACTCTTTTCATTTTCAAAATGTGACTGAAAAGTTTTATTTTTGATTCGGTCCAACAAACGTCGTGCCATAAAACAACCACAAAACGACAAGTTTTCAAGTTAGATAATACACCACTGAAGCTCGAAAAGAGCCTCCTCCGAAACGAGCTCTACCTTATCAGAGAGGTGATATGTAACATCTATGCTCCAGTCAGTCAGATACTAACACCCAAGTAAGGCAAAAAGAAACTTCAGTACAGTGTATGCAGCCACAGATAATTTTATGCACATTCAGTATTCTTTGAAGACGCACAAAATAACTTATTCATTTTAGTAAAAGTAGAGCGCGAATTTTAAATACCGAATCATGGCTCGGTAGGCGCTGACTGCAGTTCAAGCCCATTTACTGATTGCAGTTACACTTTCCTTAAGATGTGTCCTTTGAAGCCTCCATCCATTTGATGAGAACATATGCTCTATTTCGAATGAAAGAAAATATTGGTTCCCATCGTTGGGGGGGAGGGGGGTCGTCTTCACACACATACACTCATTCAAAGGAGAGATGTGTTTTCAGTCGTGCCCCTTATACAACGTTTCTTGAAATAACATTTTACTGGAGTCAGCGCTCATTTTTTCAAGTTCCTGGCGGTCTTTTCTCGTTAAAATGTTTCTCGAAATAACGTTTTTTGGGGGGGCGGGGTGGCCACATGGCGGCAAATTGAGGGAGCGGCAAATTTTGCAATTTTTTTAAATTTAGGTATAAAAGGAAAAATTGCAAACGAGAAAAGGCAACAAAATCATTCATTTCCTGAGGGTATAGTAATTTCTAATTTTGTCGTTTTGCGGTGATACAAGAGACAGCACCTTTAATTAATCAAGTTATGAGAGAAACCAAACACGCGATTTGGCCTGGGAAGAGCAAAGAGGACGAAGACTTGAGATGAAAAGGGGAAGCCCTCGGCGCAGTGGTCGGCATGCAACACATATTAGCGCCTACAAGACTGAAGGAATACCTCACGCATTGCGTCAAACATAGTGCGATCAGCGCGGCGTGGCGGTGGAAGTTAAAATTATTAAACCACATTTATGTTTGTTCTTTCATATTTTTTTCGTTCATTTCTTTTAAAAGGAAGGCCTTGTTCACACAGAGATAGGTTTACGGAACTTAACTTTCGCGCCAAGTTCCGTGAATTTTTGCTAGTATTGTTGACAGGGCTCTCGCAAAAAAACGTGTCCAACACCAGTAAACGCGTCTTACGCACCCCTCTCCCTCCCTCCGGCACGTTCACTTGATGATTTTTATTGATGTTTCAAAACGAATGAGAAGGGGCCGGGCGCCGGGCGGCAAAATACAGGCCCATAGGCGGCAAGTAGGTAAATCCGGCCCTGCCCTGATTTAAGGGCGGCCCGTGACGCATAAATCGAAAAGTCCTAATTTCGCTGTCGTGGCCGATCCAGTGCGTAATTCGGATATCGGGAAAATTCTCGCGAAACTGGCGAGGCCGAGAAGGTGCTCGGAATCTGCGATGCGTCGCCCCGGCTCGGGCGCAGGTATGTCATCCCTGACACGGTGGCGTGTGACGAAGATGCCCCGTGACTGGCCACGCGTAGCCGCTCAAGTGTGCGACACGGCGGATTATTACGCTTTCCCGCGCCCTATTTTCCGTAGCACGCCGCGCTCATAAAATAAACAAACGCTCAGACAAATCTTCCTTCCTACTTTTTTACTTTATTACATTCTATCCGGCTCCCCATATTCGGGAAATGAGATTGATAGAAAGCTCCCCGGCCGAGGCGCTCGGCTAATTTTTCCCCGATGCTCCGGATGCTCCCCGCGCCGGATCTCCCGCGAATTCGGCGGATTTTTATGCGTCCCGCGCCAAATCCAAGGCCGTGTCGAGCCTCGTAAAAGTCGCTCGGGTGGAGAAGTGGAAAATCCGTTCCGTGTAACGTTACAGTTCAGCGCGTAAACTTCCGAGTAGATGAGAGAGCGTATTACATTCAGTGTCCCATTTTGCAGTTACTTTGTGATCTCCGTGTGCGGAACATATCTAATAAGGAGGGTATGGATTCGATCGACATGAATCGATCGAAATATGAAAACGAGAATCGATCGACATGAATCGATCGAAAAATGAAAACGTGAGTCGATCGACATGAATCGATCGTCACAGATTCGATCGGCAACCGTAAATCGATCGACAAACCTGTGAATCGATCGAAAAACCCGTGAGTCGATCGACAAACGTACATCGATCGACAAACCCGTGAATCGATCGACAAACCCGTGAATCGATCGACAAACCCGTGGATCGATCGACAAAAGCCGTGGATCGATCGACAAAAGCCGTGAATCGGACGACAAACCTGTGAATCGATCGACAAACCCGTGAGTCGATCGAATTTTGTCGACGGAATCGGTGTCGATTGATTCACGTCGATCGACTCACGTTTTCGTTTTTCAATCCAGTCATGTCGGTCAAATCGACACGGGTGTTTTTAAATTAACTGCCGATCGAATCGGTGTAAANTGCAACGTTGCATCAAGAGAATCAGCAGTATTACCGTATCAATAGGAATTCATTTAAAGATGAGACTGACTGTAGGTAAAATGTCACAAAATAACATATTATATCCGATGTAGTTGTTTTTTAAAGTAAGATATTTGAAAATATGCGAATTTTTAAAGCTTAAATATGCAAACTTTGCAACGCTGTATCTTGGAAACCAGACGTATACTCAAGCTAAAATTTTTACCGGAGGCTTGTCTCATCATAAGGTTTCATTTAAGCCGCATACGAATGAAATCCCTGAGTTTCAAAAAAGGGGCCACTTTTTGGGAGGCTCTTTATTCATGTCGATCTATTCATATCGATCGAATCCATACCCTCCATCAAATAGCGCAGTGCTCCTATTCCATGTCCGCAAAAGTTCTGGGATTCAGAACATTTTTGTTCCTATAACCTCCACTCCAGGACCTGTCAAAAGCTCCGGGATTCTTTTCAAATTTTTCCAAAAGTTCCGGAAAATGCAAAAGATCCGGAACATTTCGGGAATATCGAGTGTACCTGGGAAAAATCAGGAAAATTTCAAAAGTTCCGGAATTCGATACTAGTTCCGGGAAATGGGAGCACTGAAATAGCGCGATACTCCGTATTCGCTGAATTTGAGCGAATTCACACGTGCAAGTACAAAGTGTCCATTACTTGTACTTTCGGAATCCAGTATTCATCATTCAAACAAGATGTTTTTGCTAGGGAGCTGGCGGGCGCGCTCCGGCACTACGGGCAGGCGGAATCACCGAGAAATATTCTTGTGGGCCGGACGCTATACTTACGGAGATTGTGGACAGATTTGTCTCTTTCGCGCCGCCAAAATACGACTAAAATGTATCGTTTAAATTTATCGCATAGCGCCTACAAGACTGCGTGAATACTTCACGCATTGCGCCGAACACAGTGCGTTCAGCAGCGGTCGTCGGCGTGAAACTCATAGCGCCTACAAAACTGTCGGAATACTTCACGCATTGCTCCAAACACGGTGCGGTTTGAGCGGCGCGGCGCGGCGGCGGAAGTTAAAATCATTAAACCACATTTATGTTTGTTCTTTCATAATTTTTTCGTTCATTTCTTATAAATGGAAGGCCTTGTCCACGCAGAGATAGGTTTAAGAAACTTAACGTTCGCGCAAAGTTCGGTGAATTTTTGCTTGTAGTGTTGACAGGGCTTTCCCAAAAAATGTTTCCAAAACGAGTAAACGCGTCTTATGCACCCCACCTCCGCTGGCACGTTCACTCGATGGTTTTTATTGATGTTTCAAAACGAATGAGAAGGGGGCGGTAAAATACAGGCGGTCCATGGGCGGCAAGTAGGTAAATCTACTCTAGGTAAATCCGGCCCTGGCCTGCGAGCTGATTATTGAAATTGATAGACAAAGCTATAAGCAAAGCAGACTAAGAGAAAATGAAGCTATCATATTACTTGCAATGGATTAATTAAAGGGTGCCTCGTGGGGTGCCATTAGTTAGTATATTACTAAGTTACGTTCCTTTATCCACCAGCCGGATTCCTGAAGTTTCCCTTGGTCTCCTTTAGTCGATCGCTTTGTCTATCAATTTCAATGATCGGCCCGCTGGAGAGAGAAAAGAAAACGTATAGTGTATGGTACGCAATAGCGGTTGGGCAATTTTTAACATTGTCTTTTTTTTTAGAAAAATGTGCAGTAGATGCTGGATCCTCTATTTTTGAATAGGTGACCTACGTAAACGCCATTGACACGTGGAAAGAATGGCTGGCAACCATGTTCAACGCAGAAATAGGAGCAGAGATTTAGGTTTACGCCTGATACTCTCGACGCTTTATTGAAGCAAAATTATGATGATTCTCGTGGAAACCAAAAGCTGGTTAAGCTTCCACTGTGGCTGTCAGTTCGACGGATATAAAAAGCCTGCCTCTAATTTAGTCAATCCACGAATCACATTTTGCACCGATTTCACTACGTTTGCGTTTCGATCCCCATTTTTATTTTATTTTTTTAAAAAAAAAAATCTTTCGAAATATTTTTAGGACAAAAGACAGGTTTTAGAAGGTGACGACGGGCTTAGTGTTATAAAGCATTCAGAATTTTCGGGAAATAAAAATCTGACAGAAAATAAAGGATGTTCCTAAAAATGTAACGTAGTCCAGCACTTGGATATGGTAGCACAGTCCTTCCGTTTAACCAATTTGAGATTTCAATGCTGCGATTTTCGTAAACGTAAGCAGAATCGTTCAAAAGAAAGCTGAAAGAGAATTTAACATCCCCTTGGAGTCACTTGTGCTCGAGAGAGAAGAATCCTGTGGCTACTGATCTATATCTGATACTTTGCGCTTAGAATTGTGTGTGATTAGGGTTGTTATGCAGAAACCATGTTAGTAATGAAACACTCAAAAATTAGAGAAAAGTCGAGGATTTTCGTTTTCAGAATATCTGAAAAGTTAGGGAAATTTTATATACAGAGAACTTGTCAGCCTGCTATCCGGGATGATCGCGATACGTCGCGTCGTGATTCCGCTAGTTTTTTTCCAAAAACGGTCCCGCAAATTGCACTATTTGGCAACGTTACCGCTTACGGAGGATAAGAAAAAATATCTATATGATACGATGTTTACGTTTTTCTAAATAAATTAAATGAGATTATTCAGAAGAGGGTAATCCGTGTTCTTACGAATATAGTCAGGCGAGTAATATCCGGATGAATAGTCCTCATCTTAATATTTAATTTGAAAAATAGAATGAAATTGTGAATCAACCACTGTACTAATTGCGAGGGGCGTTGGTTCATTTGAAAGGTGTTGTTCTCAATGCTTCGGGAAAACTATAAATTATTTTCTGGGGTTCGTCCCCGATTTTTAAATCCCTAAAAACTCATAAATTGGATGAGGGGAAGTGGGGGTTNTTATTTATGTACTCACAATTAATTTAATTCTTTATTTATTCAATTTGATGGAATACTCACATCAACCTATCATTGTGCAAAGACAACGTATAAATGAAAAATGAGAGACGCACATTCTGTTTAGTTGTCACAAGCGAAACAATTTAAGGCGCTGGATGCAACTATTCGTGTTCTTGGGATGTCCGTGTTGCATACACAGAAAAGTGCAGGCGCTCTGGCTTCCGTAATTAGCACAATCTGCGGCCACGGTTGTTATTTGTCAAGCGTTTTCTAAGTTGCATTTCATCTCTCGTTTTCTAAGTTGCATTGCAATCTTGTTTACCATGCAATCCTCAGAGCCTGCCATGTCACGGCACAGTCACCAAATGGTGCAAATTTTCCACCAAAAACATTTTCCCCGAGGCATTGCGGTCGTTAATCCTGCAAATTACTACCGATACATTTTCGCAATTTGTACCATTTTGCGTAGCTGCCATCGTGCTTTATGACTCATTCCAATTTTAAGGACTACAAATATTGACATGTGTCATTACCTCTTTTCACTTAAGTATCTAGTTATTATATAATGAGCAATACCCGCTCAAATAAAGTTTTGCTCCCTTGTATGTCGTACCCACTGTAGTGTTTTCTTATTATTCTTCTTCATTTGCATGTATCTGTTACCATGCATGATCTTATGCTTTCTCAAATTTTTGTGTGACATTGCGTTCTCTTTTCAAAACGTATGCATCATGAGTTTTCTCACCTTTAAACCGCATCATTTCAGATTCATTGTATGCTTGTATTCCTATAGTGATACTCTTTTACTTTACAACTTCATAATTATAAGTCACCCGTGAAAGGCTTTTGAGGAAAACTTTCTACAGATTGCCGACATGTTAATGTAACAGAGGAGATGGAAATTAAGTATTGATTAAGACAATTTCGCGTTTATTTCAGCAGTCACCTTTCTTTATTATGTGTTCATTTTATTAATAGAGCGTAAATAATTTGTTTTCTAAAAAAGCAAGAATAGAATAATTTAAAATTTTATCACGTTGAGGCTTTATTTTAATATGCGTATTAACTGACCCTAGAAGGTTTACTTCTACCATACCATTCTCAATAGATGTCATAATCAGATTTATAAAACATCACATTTCGACTTTAAATTTAATTTCACGCTCGTACTTACTGCGACCACTTAGTTTCCAACGCTTTCATCTTTTCAAATTGTATCAATTGAGTTGTCTAGGTTTAGTAACACACGTATACTTAAGATGTGTTTTCTTCCTCTCTTTTAAGGTGATGCTCTTCTGCGCGATCTGGACCTCTTGAGGAATCGGGCATCATATTACGCTGCGCAGAGCCGACAGTATGGGCCACTCGTCTCAAGATGGGAAAAGCGGTTTGATTCACTAGAGTAATATGCTTTTATAATATTTTTACGCATGTTTCCTCTTCCCTTTAAGACCATTTGTTTCAGATAAGTTGAGAGTTGATTCGACGGGGATCAACACCATTTATCGTCGAATGATGATTGGTTAGAGATTTGTTGATTATTTTATTAGCTAACGGATGACAAGCAAATGTCGGATTAATTTGAAAAAAAAAAAAAAAAAAAAAAGTTTGTCAAACGAAGACTTGTTTCTGAAAAATGGCCCCGAGCTCGTTCGTCTGTCAAGGCCTAGATACACACGGCAATTAATCGCCGCGAGTTAAAGATGAAAGCCAATGGAGAGCCTTGATTTCGATCCATTAACTTCGATTTATCGAAATCTAGGCTCTCCATTGGCTTTCGTCTTTCACTCGCGGCAATTAATCGCCGTGTGTATCTAGGCCTTCAGCATTCGGCGAATCGAGGCGTTGACGCCCAAAAACAACATTTACCTTGATGGAAATATTCCTGCGTGAGGTTTCTAGAAAATGTTGTCTTAATTTCTAGGTAAAATTTTGTCATTTCGGACAGAAAAATAGTGAAAAATGCTACACATTCATTATTCCGTAATTAGTTCTCCGACAAAATTAGGACGGATTAGCGTGACCCCTACTTTCTTTTCAAACCTTCACAGATAACTGACCAAAAATTCATTGCCCATGGAGAAAGAAATATGGATTTTAAGTTGATTACTTACATTGAGTCTTAAAATAAAGGAAAACTTCAAACCTTTTCCCGCCTGTTTATAAATAGGATTGTTCAGTTCCTTCTTGCCGAAATTACTCAATTATCGGAAGGTATGTTAATCTTTAAGGTATAGATTAACATACAGTGAAAGCATAACTGATAAATTAGAATTAATAAACACATTAAAGAATCAATTGAGAGACAACATTTCAAGAGAGGCATTAAGGCTGAAAATTCTTAATCAGTGTTTTTGATGTCTGCGTCAAAATTTCAAAAAAATGTGGGAAGATAAATTGATCCACTATTGTTCAGCCATTCGAGGGTTATTTTTTGCAGTACGCCTCTTGCATACGAGGGCGTATTCCGCAGCTTCCGTTGAAACTTCAGTGAATAAAGTACTCCTAAGGGCAACTTTATATATTATGCGAGAGAGTTATGATTATGACTCATGCCTCAACTTTAGTTTGATGTCATGTCAAAACTACAATACTCGGCGTTCCATCGTGTGCATACTGCTCGCTGTTTTCCGGAGAATTATCATCCGCACTTTTTTCCGGACAATCAACATTGCCAAACCTGAGATAATTGTCGATAATCTTTTCTTTCGCCATTTTATCACCCTTAATAAAAGTCCCTCCTCATTAAAATGAATTACTAAATTTGATATTACAGCTATTCCGCCTACACTCACTGAGTTTGCACAACTAGCAGGTATTTAAAGACTTGCGATGCGAGGCTACGCTTCCGACCGACAGCATGTTTTTTTAAACACTGTACCGCTGTATTTACACTTCCTTCCAGGTTTATATTTTAAAGATTTTGTAGAGAAATTCTTTACCATATTCTATATAAGACCCTAAAACCCCGAGTGATATGAATGCGAGGCGGAATATATTCTCCTTATGGAGTAACGTACACTATTACAGAGTGAAGTCTACTCTTTTTGCGGAGCGTTATACGCTTTTATGATGCCAATGGAGATGTTGCATGTGTGAGGAATTTGCAATTTGACTGTTGATTCTTATGTAAAAGTTCGCGAGAAACACTTCTGCCACTGGTTTTCTCTGAAATCGTCTCCCAAGCTCAAAAAAAGCTCTCAAAGTGAGGCCAAAATGGAGGGGATATCCCACGCTGTCCTGAGAGTCCACCTGTGCATCAAGACAAACTCTCCATGCAAAGATAGGGAGCAAATACATTGACAGGGCTGCCACTTTATTTGGGGACTCCAAAACTGAAAGCACGGCAACCCTGCTAATGTATTTGCTCCCTATCTTCGTATGGAGAGTTTCTTTTGATGTAGAGGTGGACTCTCAGGGTAGGGTGCGATATCCCCTCCATTTTGGCCTCACTTTGAGAGCTTTTTTTGAGCTTGGGAGATAATTTCAGAGAAAACTAGTGGCACCATCGTGTTTCTCGCGAACTTTTACATAAGAATCAATGGTCAAATCGCAAAACCCTCACACATGCAACATCTCCATTTATTCACATCGCATTCATGTCACTCGGGGTTTTTTTGGGCGTTGTATAGACTCCGGCACCGAATTTCACTCCTCGATTTTTGGCTGAGTGCGCGCGGAAATCCTCCTGTTATCTTGAGCCCTGATGTTCACTCTCTCTGTTTCAGCGGATCGACCCTAGGTGAGCAGAAGCGAAACTTCGACGAGATCGACCGCTCCGGATTCAACAAATTCACGCACAAGCGGAACTTCGACGAGATCGACCGCTCGGGCTTCGACAGCTTCGTCAAGAGACAGAGGAACTTCGACGAGATCGACAGAGCTGGCTTCGTCGGTTTCAACAAGCGATCTGTCCCCGACGCGGCCTACCAGAAACCGCCCTCAAAAGCCGCCAACTAAACCCCCGCACATCTCCACCCCTACCCCTAAGCCACCCCCCCCCATTCATCAGTCTCATCATCCAGTCAAACAAATCTCCACTATTTATTTTGTATTTATTGTTAGTTTATTTTGTCTATTTATTTGTTTTAGGCTAAATTTAAGTTAAAGCTAAGGATTTTCTGTTTATCGACGAATTTACTTTGATCTGAATAAATTTTAATGAGTGTTACTTCTTACAAAACGTGGTGTTAAATATTGCTTGATGAGTAGAGCGGAAGAAGGGGGTGAGTCAGAGCAGGCGCTTTTCAAATTGTGCCAGCTTTTCATTGCACTGTCTGAAATATCAATGCCCAGGGCAGTTCAGTCCGGAGCTCTTTTTTGCCCCCCCAAAAACCGGAATAATGAGACGAAGGGGTGAAATTTGCTCCGTAAAAGCAGAATTCACTCCCTAATAAGGGTAGACTGCGCTGTGCAATCAAATCATTCCGACTGTTGGACTGCAAAATTGGCTCCGCAGTGAAATGCACTCTAGAGTGCTTGATCCGAAGTCAAAAATTATGCACTTGTGTTGTCTCAAAGTTGATCATGCGTGAGTTTTGCGAAAACTTCATATTCAAGGTCTCAGGAAGATTTCGCGGTCAAGACTTGTGCTGTAGTTTGTTACCTCCTCTTCGTCCCGGAAAATTCAAGACTTGAAGAATTCAGACAACGCCTGATATGACTCACACCTTTCTTTACTTATACTCTTCATTCGTGATATTCAGAATTATTTTCCTGGATTTTATTTTAATCACCTTAGTATTAGCTCGACACGAAGCTGGAGTCCAACAGCCTGACGAGTAATTATATTTCCAACGTTGCTTTCTTGTCATCCTCTGTTTATATGACAAAAAATCACTCATCATCGCATGGAAAAATTTCAAACAAAATTGTTACCCATGAATTACCTTTTTCTTTTCTTCTTTCTCTTTAGTTGAGGAAATGATACGTATTGGTGGATATTTTTTTACTTTTTCCTCTTTGGTCGAGGAAATAATAAGTATTGACGAATCCGCGGATATAAAATAAAAGTGCAATCCCTTGCTAAAAATTTCCCCCGATGTTTTGGGGCCAAATTTCCATGGTGTTCAAAGGGAGTATAAAGCTGCCTTTTCGAGGTTTCATGAAAAAATGTAATGAATAAAAAAATCTGTATCAAAGGAATTACAAGTTTGAAAGCAATTTCTCAAAAAATTTTAAGGTGCAACCCGCTTTTTTATTTATTTATTTTTTTTTTAAATTTGAAATTAATCAGTCACTTAAAACCGTGCAGAGGAAAAAACATTTATGCGTCCGCTTAGGTGGGAATTTGATCACCGGGGAAATTAGGTCACAAAGCACCGTAGGATATTCTTAGCAAGTAGGTAAATACGCGTTTTTGTCACTTCACTATCAAAATAACAATCGAATTCTACAGAATAGAACGGATCAAATCAGGTAATGTTTTTCCAGGCTTCACTTCCTGAAGTTATTGTGAAGTCTTAATATAAATGGGTTCCCGTTGAAGTTTCATGGACCGCTGGACAAGGTCTGAACTAGGAGAAAAATTTGGATACTTTCCTAAAAATCTCAAGCATAGCTCTTCTCACTCTATCTACCCGTTTAATTATCATAAATCTTGAGGTTTGGGGTGTTAAATGGGACGCCAAGACAAAAAATTGCAAAATACAACTATTTCAAC
Source organism: Bemisia tabaci (assembly GCF_001854935.1). Taxonomy (NCBI): domain Eukaryota; kingdom Metazoa; phylum Arthropoda; class Insecta; order Hemiptera; family Aleyrodidae; genus Bemisia; species Bemisia tabaci. Next base: position 1,927,374 of record NW_017552322.1, read on the forward strand.
TCCTGAGTACTCAAATTGCATAATCACTGATTTGAAGGGTAACTGAATTTTCACACTTGTTATATCAGAGACTCTAAACTATGCGATGCAACGGTTTTGACCATTTGACGTCTAAAATTGCAAAACCGCGCGACAATGAAGAAAAGCTGCATTTTCCTCTTGAGATCATTTTCCTCTAGACCGTGTCTTGGTGTTACCTACAAAGGGGCGTGACTAGAAAATTAGTCCGGAGTGTTGAATAGGGTATAAATGCGGACCTCCTGGCCATGAGGATAAATTTTTGCAATACTGTCATTACCAGATCTAAAACAGGGTTAAAGGGATCAATCAAGCATAAAAATATTGGATTTGCGGAGGGAATTTCACCTTATAAATTTATGAAATATGATGAAAGTTCCGAGACAAGTTGACACTTCATAAAATAAGGGTTCCTGACATTGTGGAACACAAATGAAACGTAAGACTAATTTTTTTTTCCTCACCTTTTTTTCCTTCTTTTTTGGCGAAGGAATTCAATTACATATTTCACGCCCAAACATGTAACCCGAATTTTTATCGATGCGGTACAGTGTTTAGACCAGTACTGATTGGTCTCATTTGGGTGCACAATGCTGCACATACTGATCTCAACATTAAAGGTACCCTGTTTCACTGACCACCTCCTTGCACTATGCTGGGCCAGAAAAGTGTGATACTACATAAAGGTTTTGAGGCCTCTTACTCCTTCATATTCGTTGGCGAGAGGTAATTATTTGAGGTCCTCCCTTGAAAATCCAAAACTTTACTTCTAACGACTATCAGTTTTCAATTGATATCAGAGTTCCTTCGACCTTGATTATGCATTCCGAGCACAGATCAGTGCAGTACCTCGACTTAAATATGATCCCTGAACCGCATCCTATCCTATGGACATGGAAGAAATTAACGATAATTTCAGAAGTGAAGCCGATAAACAGACGTAAGACAGCATCAAGACTTGTCTGGAGTCACTCGATCAACACAGCTGCGCTCTCTGGGGCGGAAAGCCCCTTTGAGGTAGGCAAACCGACGAACGCCAGCCTTTGATGTTGTCACCGAGTTCTGTGCTTAATGAGGGGGTAAATGAGAGCGGCTTGCAAGTTCCGCTCCGGTGAAATATGCAAGGGCCACGGCGGGGAAGCTAACGTGATGTTTCAATCTGCCCCTGCGGCGGGCGAGGAGGCAACCTGCTTCACGCTGACGGCAAATCATTCCATCACTGCAATCGCACAAAGCGACCATGCACTCGGGCGCAAGATGCGATCGGAGGTTTGCCAGAGGAGATGAAAAATTGAGAGATATGACACGACATGGCAGCCTGCCGTGAAATGAAGTTGAGAAGTGCATTTTGCATTCTGAATCATTTATCTGTAGCTTTGAATGAAGGTGACACAAGGACACGACACGGCATGGCATGGTTGCCAGGTTGTTTGATAAAATATGAATATTATATGAATTTAAAAGGGGAAAGGTGCTGTTTTTCAGCACCATCTGGCGACAATGCGACACCAATGGCAATGCCGTTATCCATGGTTTTGCATCGTTGTTGTCAAGCTATACAGGGATTTTGTCAGGGAAAACGGGCGAACTTAACAGGCAGGCGGGAACCGGGAAAAATCCCGGTAGGCCGTTTGATGTCTAAAGTAATTTAAGACCAGTTTATGCCAAAATGCAAAAAACAACTAAAACGGGCTGGTTCAAGTACTCTACTGCTGGACGGTTTCAGGACATTCCGTCAACGATTTTTTGTCCGGGCACCAGTTTAGTCCAGTGATTTACATCCACGCGTAAAATAAGAAACAGTGACTTGGTCCAAAGGTTATATATCAGTCCGTATGTAAAATTATATTGACAATATCGAATTAGAAAATTGAGAGAGAAGAGGGTGTTGTTATGGTAACTCATTTTTTAAATGAAATGTTACTTTCTTCTCTTGATTCATCTTTCAAATGTTCATTGGTGAATATTTGGTTTTATTTCTATCTATAAAATAGTCGATTTAAAATATACCGTATATAGGTATGTACCTTTTTTTAAATGATAATATTACTTCATTTTAAAAACATTATATTTTTAAAACGTGGCAAATATTTGTAAAACCTTTCCCAAGCGATGGCATCGATATTAATCTCAATGAGCAGAAATTTTACTTAAAGGAACTAGACAAAAATGAAAAAGAGAGAAAAAACCAAGGCGGAAGCAATCTTTGGTTTTAACCCACTTTTACATCGATCTTTCACAGTTTAACACGTCCAATTTTGAGCGTTTGGTTGCGAATACACCACGCTGCAGCACAGTAAAAGCACAAAACCCAAAAGAAAAATTAAAAAGCTCTGGAAATCATTAAATTAGATACGGAACCACCTTAATATTTTCAAAACACACGTTATATATTCCTTTAATACATATATTTTTTTCCATCAATTAATCCGTGCAGAGCGTGCAAACATTTCAAAATCATGAGTTGGAAAACTCTGACTCCGCGAGTTTAAATATTATATTAGAGCTTTACACAGAGCAAAATGCGCACTGGCGCCTACAAACCTAACGTGATACTTCACGCGTTGCGCAATGCGTGAAGTATCCCTGTTAGGTTTGAAGGCGCCTATGCGCGTGTCACGCTGGTCGCCCGCCGCGCCGCGGAGTGCTACAGCGCGGCGTTTCAAGCAACTATTTCGAGACGTAGGTGTTGCACAGTAATCTAAAAAAAAACTCACATAGTCCTAGCATCCGTATTTAATAACGTTTAGCATAATTTTTGAATTTCATTAGAGAAAAATGTGACTCAATTTAGGCAGAAACATTCTTGAGTATGCCGTCAAGAAGATTTTATTTTGAATCAAGAATAAAATAGCTGAATGAAAGCGGGTTTCTGCTTGATCTAAGTGACTTTTCTTTTTATTTAAACATTCTTTCTACTCTAAACAAGCATTATTTTCTTTATTGATTTATGAGGAAATCTTCTCGGCAGTAAATTTGAGCATATTTCTGCTAGAATCAAGTCACTTTTTCCTCTAATTAAGTTCAAAAATCATGCTAAACGTTACTGGATCCAGATACTAGGACTTGTCAAGTTTTTCGACTACAACTCTCTTTTTTTCGTCGTCACTCGATTTGATTTGCGAGGGAACTTCGTGCTTTTGAAATATGCCATCAATCATGATACGTTGGACGTTGGGGTACCTTCAATCTTGTATGATACTGTGCAACATATTCATGGCGAAATAGTAGTTTGAAGCGCCGCGGCACGCCGTCGCCGTCGCGAAGTTATCGTGCACAGGAAACATCTAGGAGCCTTTAGCTGAGGATAATCAAAAGGTTCATCCGGTTCAAGTATAAGAAGATGGGATTTTCTTGAAAAATTATTAAGTCCTGTTGCACCAAAGAGATGTAGAGAGTTTTAGTGAATTTTCCCTCACAGAATTGACGCCAAAATTCTCAATTATATATTTTTTTCCGTTTGGCCAATCAAACAAACAAAGAACGAGCAAACCCTCATTCTTCCAAGACATTATACATTTCATCCAAAAACATCGTGAGCAAATGTTGTTTGTACTTACATGTTTACCAATTAACTTTGGGTCTCAATAATTGGTAAGTGGGCCAAAACTCCCATGCCGAAAAAACACGTGGACTTACACTCCTGGAAAAAACAAGTGCTCGGACAGAAAATCGTTGACGAAATGTCCTATATAACCACTGCTGGACTGATATTCCTGGTTACTTTTTTATTCTTACAAGTCCATCTCTAGCGAATCGAGTATACTTATAAGCTGAATAAAGACCAGTCAAGACCGCACTTAAGTCCGTCTTGCACAGGTCTCCTGGTCGACTGGCGGTGCAGTATAATTGGCTCAGGAACGGATTACGGTGCGAAAGCACCGGCAAAAGTCGGTCCCATGCCTTTACTACCTCACATCTGTGAAAACGCTCTTTGCTTTTTTCAGTTATTTTGACAAGAATGAAAAGGATTGGACATTCTAAATGCATGGGCGGGACTAGGAATTTTCTGTGGGGGGGGGGGGAGAGGATATAGAACTTGCGCTAAAGGGGGGGGGGGGGGGGGAGAAGGCAGGAGGATATAGAACTTGGGCTAAAGAGGGGTCGAGGGGGACTCCCATTGAAAATTTGGGAAAATTGGAACGTTTTGAGAGCAATTTTAAGCCGTTCTCAATGACAAATTAAATATTATAGATGACAGAAAATGTGCTGATTTGTTTTTAAGAATATCATATCTTACTGTGGGTATTAATTGAATTTATTTTAATTTAACTCTCATGAAAACAAGTCCGGATACAGTCAAACTACATTCAACGTTCCTTACTCGGAGGAAACTGTTCTCTTTGCGAGGAATTTACATCTTCTGACATCTTTGATCGACTACTCTTTCTCACTTCTCGACTCGATTCTTTACTTCAAAAGGGAATCCCAATTTTCTCTTTCTGTTTCCTCCCCCTTCTCGTCTCTGAACATGAAGACAGAAACCCAGTTAACCTAGTCCACTTAAGAAGTATGAAACAAAACTCGAATTTCTTTATTACACATGTTATTCGATCCGTTCCGACTTTTCTCTCTCCCCAAAATTTTGCTACTGTACCTATGTTCTTTCGCGGTACTTAGCACAATACATAATATGGTAACAAAACGGAAAATCTAGATTTATATTACCTAGTAGTAGGTGAAATAATTCACTAAGAGGCAGAGGAAATAACGAATACAGAATTATAGAACAAGATATTTAATCTTTTGATGCACAGCACCAGTAACATCGCACTCCAAACAGGAGTTATAAGATGATGACCTCTTAAAACTGTAGGAAAACACCTTCAGTTTATATATACAGGGTTATTCAAAAGTTACGCACCACTGGCCATAACTTTAGTTTTAATTATGATATCGATTTGCGGTTTGTGGCGTCCTTCCTCATATCGAGGGGGAAACTTTTTGAGGTACTTTTCAGTTCTTCACCCCCCNAAGTACCTCAAAAAGTTTCCCCCTCGATATGAGGAAGGACGCTACAAACCGCAAATCGATATCATAATTAAAACTAAAGTTATGGCCAGTGGTGCGTAACTTTTGAATAACCCTGTAGGTAAAAATATGGTCAATAAAAATAATTTCTTTTCCCCATACTGAATAGTCCAGATTTCATCTTATCGCCCTAGGAAACTCTCTTTTTAGTGGCGAAGAATTCTATTGAAGATCTTCTATTAAAGTTGACTGACAAGAATGAATGAATAGATATAACTTTAATTTCTAAGAAAATGCAGAGTAAGGGACTGATACTTGCCTCATGTGAATTTCATTTTGCAATAAGAAACCACTATTTCTGGCCCATTTTAGAAACAACATATATGCCATTGGTTTCCCTATGCAGACATGTGCTTTTATGAAAGAGCCAGAGATCGTGGTTCCTTATTGCAGAATGCAATCCATGTGATCAAAGATACTATAAACAACTAATTCATCGAGAGGAATTCATTTCATAGAATTCTGAAATTTCTCACAAAGGCGTAGTTCAAGAGTCGGCAACTGGAGCAATCATTAAATAATTAACATTGCGTTTTACCGAAAAATTTTATGAACTTTGAAATAGCCGGCAAGTATGTACATACATTGTACACCCTGTCGAAATGTTCAGTTGTCCTGGTCATCGGGATCATTCCACGCTTCAAGCCACGCCTTTTTAGTGATAATGGGGTGTTTCTTCAGGTACTCATTGAGAATAGTATTGAACTCATCTAAAGGCATCTCTTCAGCCACTTGCAATGAATAGTGGTCAGTATGTTCGTGGAGGAGAACACAACGCTCCGGCAATGGAGTTCCAGCTTGAATGCAGAATATTGTTGGTGAACCTCTAAATTCAGTCAAGATCTGAGCCATAGTCTGACCTTTAGGGCGCAGTGACAGACCATTTGGAGTGTGAAACTTGTCTCCTTCCATTGGCCGAACCAATTTCTTTTCAGTGTAGGTCTTCAAATCAAAGGATGTGCGTTGCTTAGCCATCTGAGTTGCATGATCTCTCAACTCAACGGGCAACTTATGCTGAATTCGAAATAAAGTCACAGGCAAAACAGTGAATCTTTTCATTCTCAAAAGTAAATAAAAGATACGGCCAAAGTTGCAAAATAACTACCTTTTGGAGTGTTCCAGTTATCGCCCTCTTAAACTCTGAGAACATATCAAATCAAAAACACATAAAAACATTAGTAAACATTTTTTCAGCTCATTCCATCAATCGGAGGGATTTTCTTTAATTAGATTGAAAGTATGCTAGAAAATCATTCATTCGAGGAATCGATGAATCATTTGTCATGGCTGCAGTCTTCTTTAAACTTCATTTCAACTACAAGATCTGTTTTTCTATTCTAATATTATTATTTTAAACAACATGACCCGACTTCCTGGTTATAGGACATTTCGTCAACGATTTTTTGTTCGCGCACCAGTTTTTCCAGTTGGCTTACGTTCAAGCGTTTTTTCGGCACGGGAGTTTTTGTCCACGTGCCGGTTGAGACCCAAAGTTAATTGGCCCATATGTAAATACAAACGACAATTTATTGCTCACGACGTTTTTGGATGAAAATGTAAAATATTTTGGAAGAATGAGGGTTTGCTTGTTTTTTCCATGTTTTGTTTTCCTTTGGTCCAACGGAGACTAATATATAATTGAGATATTAGGTAATAATTGGGGAACGTCAATTCTATGAGACAAAATTCACTAAAACTCTCGACACCTCTTTGGTGCAAGAGGACTTAATTATCTTTCACGAAATTCCTACCTCGCTATACCTAACCGGGTAAACCTTTTGATTTGCCTCAGCTGAAGCCTCTTAGATTTTTCCTGTGTACGGTAAGTATCTTGATTTATTTTGCGAGGAAAGATCTGTACTTTCAGAGGATGCATGTCATTCTTAATACGTTCAATTTCGTATAATACTGTGAAACACCTCTGTTGTGAAATAGTTCCTTAAGGCGCCGCCGCACGACGGGCGGGCAGCCAGCGCGAAACGCGCATTGGCGCCTACAAACCTAAGTGGATACTTCAAGCATTCCGCAGTGCGTGAAGTATCCACTTAGGTTTGTAGGCGCCAGTGAGCCTCTCACGCTGGCAGCACGCTACTCCGCTCTGTTTGGCTTTAATATTTATACTCGTAGAGTCAGCGTTTTTTAACTCATGATTTTGAAATGTTTGCACACTCTGCATGAATTATTCTATTAAAAATTGATGGGAAAAAAATCTGTATCAAAGGAGAATATAATGTGTGTTTTTTAAATATTGGTGGTTCCGTGTCAAATTTAATGATTTTAAAAGCATTTAATTTTTTCTTTTACATTCAGAGATTTTACTGTTGCGAGTGCTGCAGCGAGGTGTACGCGCAACCAAACGCTCAAAATTTGACGTTTTTTACTCCAAAAGATCGATGTACAAATGGGTTAAAACCAAAGATTGCGTGCTTCTTGGTTTTTTTCCCTCTTTTATTCATTTTTACAGTTTCTTTTAACACAACTGCGGCTCATTGAGATTAATATCGATGCCATCGCTTGGAAAAGGTTTTACAAATATTTGTCACGTATAAAAAATGTAAATGTTTTCAAAATGAAGTGATAATTTCTTTTAAAAAAAAGAAGAAAGTAACATTTCATTTAAAAAATGAGTTACCATAACAACACCTCCTTCTCTCTTAATTTCTCATTTTGATATTGTTAATATAATTTTACATACGGACTAAAATATAACGCTTTGACCCAGTCACTGTTGCTTATTTTACGCGTGGACGTAAACTACTGGACAAAACAGGTGCGAGGACGAAAAATTGTTGACGAAAGGTCCTGAAACCGACTTCCTTATGATAAAAGAAAAAAAATATATCTTCGATTGTAAGGAACATGATGTGATAATACAAATCAACCCCGGTTTCGTCGCACCGAAAAATTGTAGGAAATTACGTATAGGAATGTTTTGAAAAAACGTTTTGGAGCGTTGTTGAGAATGTTGTTGAAACTAGCAACAACGATCTAAAACGATGTTTCGAATTGACGTTCTTCCGGGAGCAACGTTTGATTTTCCATTCCCGGCATTTAGACATTTCGAGGAGAGACGCGAGACGCCATGTCAAATGCCATTGAAATTTTTAATATTTCATCTTTTGACACCTGTTCACCCTGCAAAAGGTACATTCTGTAAAATCATGATGTCATCTTACGAGTAAATGCAAAAATAGGCATCAGGCACCTCTTAAGTTCAACTCACATGCTATTTCCTTTTGTTCAACTTCTCAGAGAATGTTGAATTAAATGATCATTGATACAAACACAATTACAATGAAACGGTGTGCTGTATACTTAAGTTTATTTCGAAAAAAGTAAATATAATGACTCATTTCAGTTCTCCACCGATACCTTTGAATAGGTTATTAGATGGCAAGTTGAGATAATGAAGCCAGGCAAAAAGAACTAAACCTTGTGGCATAAAAAACAGCAAAACCCAGTGCCGTCGCGAGGGTGGAGAGACAGGAGTGACGGACACAGGTGTCGCATTGACGCGAGCGCAAAAATGAAAGAGAAAGTGAAGAGAAAGGACGAAAGATAAAAATAAATGGAGGGAAATGGAGGAAAAAGGGGATGAAAGAAAACTATGATAAGAGGGAAAAGAGAACTAAAACGAGGATGAAAAGAGAAAAAAGAGGAGAGAGAGGTGCCGGAAAAATGGGGAGGAGGATGGAAAGGAAAGTATTGATATAGGGGCAAACAAGGGCCTCTTTGGATGTAAAATCACCCATTGAAGCTTGATTTTTAAACGAGAAGGCGCATTTTGGTGACATGGCGTCTCGCGTCTCTCCTCGAAAAGAAGGCGCTCTTATTCTTCCATGCTGAGAAAGAGCGCCGTATGAGCATTCGAGAGTTGCCAAGTTTCTTCCGATAAATTGTTCATTTTGGAGGAAAATCATCAATATTTTTCCTTGAAATTTTGAGACTTTTTAGATAAAAAATTATCTGAGAAATTCGAAGGAAAATATGCACAAATTTTCTTGAAAATCAGTGATTTGTCAAAGGAAATTTGGCAACGCTTGAAGGCTCATACGGCGTTCTTCCTTAGCACGGCAGTATAAGCGCGGTGACTCTTCTTAAGAAGAGTCGGTGCGTGGCCTCAACGGCCGAATGGTTGACTCATTTTCAAACCCGATCAACAGTGTAACAGCGTACATTCGGTGGCGATTCTTGAAAGTTGGCAACACTGTTTTTTCTCCATTTAAATGTATGAAAAACAATCGATTCTTGGTGGCTTCACCTAAAACGATATTTTGAATCGATTCAAATGGAGGGAAAACGATGTTGCCAACTTGCAAAATCGCCACTACGTACATTAGGGATTTAAGGGGCGCTCATAAATTACGCAACACATTTATCGGAGTATTTAACCTCCCTCCACCCCTTTTGTAACGCCTTTGGGAAGTAAGTCCCTATCTATCCTTAACGCTCTTTTTAACCCCCCTTCCTACAGCGTTACGTAATTTATGAACGGCTAGTGATTTATACGGTTGCTAGAGACAATTCTCTAGTAACGAGTGACGACGCGACGCATATGAATCGCCTTCATTGTAAAAAGATACTTCGTAGCGTGCCCTCAGAGGCCGAATAGTTGCATCATTTAAAACCCCAAACAACAGTGAAGCGGCGTAGGTTAGCGAGTAACGCGGTTGCTTGAGATAATTCTTCAGGCGAATTTCCGCGGGCGGACGTCATCTTTCGACCAAATCGTCAGGGCTGCAACACACAGGATAAAATTGCGAAGAAAGGATGTGTCCCGTTCAGGGCCTTTTTTGGCCCTAACTTTGGGTAAAAAAATTATGGCAGCTTAGAATGAAGTCACACGTGCACATATCAACTCTTAATCATCTACCCTGGGAGAATACATCCTCGATCGAAGTATATTTTTGAAAGGTCTTCGCCTGATTGACCGGCGCAAAATGGTGAGGTTTTGCCGTTTTCTCGAAAAATCGCTATTTTTCGGTTGTAGGGCAGATTTTTGAGTTGTGAGAGTGAGTGCTAACTTCCTGTCATACATAATTTTTTGAAATTTCCGGTGATTTTTCTTCTCTGTGTGGAGAATATTCTGTGAAAATTTCAAGCCATGATGTTGGTTCGGTCTCTTTATGAACAATAAATGAGGAGGGGAGATTTTGAGACACCGCAACCAGGGCCGGATTGAGGGGGTGGCCACATGGGCCGCGGGGCCGCGGCCCATGGCGGCAAAATTAGGAGGCGGCAAATTTTGTAATTTTTTTAAAGGCAGGTACAAAAAAATCGGATTCAGAAAAAAATTACAAACAAGAAAAGGTGACAAAATCTCTCATTTCCTGAGAGTTCATTAATTTCTAATTTTGTCGTATTTCGGTGATACAAAAGACTGCGCACCTTTAATTAGTTGATTTAAGAGAGAAACCAAACACGCAATTTGACCTGGAGCGGCGCGGCACAAAGAGAAATAATGACGAGGACTTGAGATGAAAAGGAGAAGCCCTGGACGCGGCGCGGCAGTCGGCATGTAACACATATTAGCGCCTACCAGACTGCATGAATACTTCACGCATTGCGTCAAATACAATACGGTCAACAGCGGTCGGCGCGGCGTGAAACGCTCAGTGCCTACAAGACTACATGAATACTTCACGCATTGCGCCAAACAGTGTGGTCAGCGCGGCACAGCGGCGGAAGTTAAAATTATTAAACCACATTTATGTTTGTTCTTTCTTAATTTTTTAGTTCATTTCTTACAAATGAAAGGCCTTGTCCCCACAGAGAAAGGTTTACTTTCGCGCGAAGTTCCGTGAACTTTTGCTAGAAGTGTTGACAGGGCTTATGCAAAAATGTGTTCGACACGAGTGAACGTGTCTTATGCACCCTTCTCCCTCCGGCACGCTCACTTGATGGTTTTTATTGATGTTTCAAAATGAATGAGAAGAGGGCGGCAAAATACAGGCGGCCCATGGGCGGCAAGTAGGTGCATTTTTGCACCAAGTTGAAGTAGAGGGTAGAAATCGGGTGGCCATCCGTTTTTCTTGAAAGGCCCAAAATCAGTATATCTTGTTTAACACAACATCTGTTCTTTTTTCAGTACTTCTTTCCGACAAATATTTTAGTTCATGACACTCAGTACCCTAGAAAATTGTTTCGTGAGCTACTGGCCCTTAAAACGTCCACCCCCCTCCCCCTTCCTCAAATGATGTAGAGAATTTAGAGAGGCCCAATAATAGAACGTGTTGTCTTTCTCACCACCCTCTTCCTGTCGCTGTTTCAGGCATTTCCAATTACAATTTCGAAATTTCCTTTGATGTGTCTATCCATAAGTATTAAAAAACAAAAAAATATTGAAAATTGGAAAAACCCGAGTTGGTGTGTTTTCGAACTCACTGATTCAAGTTACCATTGCCTGTACCAAACGATCAAAGTTGAACCCTCAATAAGGCTCATCAATGGCATTGTTGACTGTTGGCCTCTCAAGGTAATTGATCATCAATCACTGAGAAATTAAAGAATTAGTGCCACTTTTAGAGCTCTATTTTCATCCTGTGATCCAGGCTCATTATGCAACATGAGAAGGTAATGATAACGCATGCATGGTTTGTTTTTGGAAAATGGTTAAATGATAGCTATTCTTCTGAATATTTAATGTTTAACATTATCAATATTTATGTATTAGAGGACAATCTGAGTAAGTTTGTACAAAACATATCGGCCTGACAGTCGTCTTAAGCATCACAAACTCAGCACTTATGTATCAGCTTCTGCACCGGAATGACTCTTCTAACTGGGATGTAATTTGACTATAGGCTTACTTGAAGTATGTGAAACAGCTATGATCTGAAGGACAGGACTAAATAATGGATTTACAGGATCCCATGCATTGCCCTATTCAGGCATACAAGTTTAAGAAAAACTTTGCTCCCATTTTGTTCAACAAGCAAGAGTTTGCGTTAATAAGCTATTGTGTGGTAAATTATTGAAAGAAAATTTGAAGAAAAATATAAAAACTTACATTAAAGCTCAGAGGAGCAGCAAGGAGTACAAACAGTGCTGGGGGTGCTTCAAATGGACACAATTTACTCTCGGATCGTCCCTGAATTATTTAAGGTTGAAGATTTCATTCACAGATGCACATAATTTTCTTGCCGATGGATAAACATTTAGAAAGTGTAATAAAGTTGCGAATAAGAGCAATAAAGGTTTCACCTCACATTCAGTTTTTAAGTTGTGTTGTGAATTGTGATTTATTTGAGGTTATATTTACATCATTCTTAGATAAGATAAGAGTGTTACCAACTGCCGGCGTTGAGGGTGGTACTTTTCACTGAAAGGTCCTCAAAACTTACCTCCAGTTAAACAATGAGTTTCAATGGGCATAAACGTATTTTAAATAAAAAAAAATTAATAAATAGATCTCTTATGGTGCATTTTAGATGGTTAGAATGATTTTTACATGTGAAAAGAAATGTCATTTCAACATTCCAACATTCTGGTTCAGTGCTACTTTGATTTTTATGGTCTGGCATTTTGGAAAACGTTGCCATATCATACATTTTTTTTCAAGGAAGTTATTCTAGTTCGTAGGACACTATGACTATTTTTTAAGCATTATTTTGAAATTGATTTTTAGTTTCATATTCATTTATTTCTATTTAATTACTAGAAAGGTCTAATTATGGAGCGCAAAACCACAGAACAACAACGGTATGTATTTGTTTCAAATTTTCGCGCGGTAAAACTGGCACGCTATTGGTGGAAACCAATTGATTTCCGTTTCCGGTGGTGCATTTTTGAGGTTATGTTATTATGTGGAAAGAGATAATAGGCTGAAGCTCCAAAAAGTTGCTGTAGACGTGTAACTTACTTCCCTTTTTTTGAAGCCGGCATTCCTCCAACTCTACCGGCAGCAGTGTGCTTCGACTTATTCCTTGTCTTCTCGTCGCGGCGTTTTTCCTTCACAATTCGCCAGTGATTGCAAAATGACAGTCATTAGGTATACAAGGAATTTATTCCTCCGAGGGATAAGTGTTGTGTTCCTATTTGCCTTCACATCGTTCTACATACAAATCCCCGGTAAGTTGAATGAACTCCTCCAATCAAGCCGATCTCCTTTTCTTATTTTCATGGTATCCGTTCATACCCTCTCTCTCTCTCACATGTTTTCTCAAATTTGTACCACTGGTAATCAGCAAACGCTCAAGTCTAAGGTATCATACACGTTGAGATGATTGAACCCGCTTCTTGGTACACAAGGGCATTTGCTCATCCCACCATGTAAAACATGATAGATCATGTTATTTTACATCCCTGATTCGACAAGCAGTTAAAGCTTTTCAATGTAACGCAGGAGTGTTTCACCTAATCATTACTGAATCCAGCCATGTTCCTCTTGTGTCCCCCGATCTGCCGAGTCATTTGATAAGGATATGCTCTCCCAAAAATAATAAAAAAAGTTGGCTAAGATATTGCCAAATTTTATAATATTAGCTGACCTCTGAATTCCCTGAACCTGAGTTTCTATTTCAACACTCATCAAGTATTGATTCACTTCCAAAGGACGATTTTTTGTCCCCCTTATGTGATCATTCATTGCTGAAAATATGTGTCCTGATGTTGATCAAGACTTAGTCCAGAGTTAAAATTCAAATTTGACCATAACTGGTTCCCCCTTCAACTGAGTAAGTACCAAGTTGTTGGAATCCTCGATGTAGGAAAGATACTTACTTTTTAATTCTCAAGAGACTTTATCACCACTAAAAATAAGCGAGCATTCTTCCGAAATTATGTTTGTGATGATTAGGGTAAATAAAATTCATGATTACCTTTTACAGGATTGTACGGCCGAAATGGTATTCTACCAGCATATACTCAGTTTGAGAAGCCACATGCTGATATGCGCATCAACCTTCAGTCAAAACCAACGTTACTTTGGTTCGCACCAGCTCTTGGGATTGATGTAGAGCACATGCTAGAAATACTATCAGTTGTTGGCATACTCTTGTCCTTCACAGGGTAAGTAAACGTGATCTCCTGTAGTATCATTTTTTCTGTGTCTATACTTCTTTATTTACTAATTATTTTCTCATCAGCACATGTAATTTCTATTATTTTCAATGAAAGTCTAATATCTATTTGCGTCCGACCATTCATGAGGAAAAGATCTTTAGTGCTGAAAAGCATAAATTTCTAGAACTTAATCTAGTTTATGTCTCAAATATAAGTACCTTACTTATTTGAGTTTTTCAAGGAATACGTACTAGCATCCCAAAAAATCTAGCGCAAGCAATTTAGTTAATATATTGACTGTAGAAGTCCCAAACCACCTATTTCATTTGCATTGTTTTAAAAACTCCGCTCCCATTTCATTTGTTTGAAGGAAAACAAATCAACATCATTCCTTGAAGTTCTCACAGTATTTCCCTCGTATAGAAAAGAAAACTTTCTAAAGTTCCAAATGATGTGAAGTAGTTTCCATTTAAAAATGAACTGTGACAGAAAGTCTGCAACATTGCAAATGGAGATATGTGGTTTAAGAGTTTCACTGTTGGTATGTTTGTCACTCTAGACTTAGTTTCCCTTGATACTTTACAACCCCTTATTACCACAGTTTTGGTTCAACCATAATCCTTCAGGAATCCTCCTCTTAAACATCAGCACATTAGATCATTTTTCGAATTACAGCAGATGTGAAATTTACTTTTAAATCCAACAATTTCAAGCCCCAAAAATGGCTGATCAAATATTTAAGTAGCCATTTCTCAAAGCAGCATTTCCTGGACAGCAAACCTTATCTACTGTTGGTCAAACTTAGGTTGTCTCACCTCAATACCTTCTTGGCATTAAATTTTTTCCCAAACCTCTTCTCTGTTTGCCTCTCCACTCATTAAATGGAGAAGTACTTTAACCGCAACATTCTCAAAATAAAAATATTAATATCACTCATCAATGTTCATTCAACTGAAGCTCAACCTTTTTTTGGTTGCTTTTTCTCTTGTTGATAGGTTTGTATCTCAGAAGTGCTGTTGCAAGCCGGTTTTTGCTGCTCTCTGGTCCCTTTACTACTCGCTCTTTCAAGTGGGACAAACATTCATGTGGTACCAATGGTAAGTTGAATCATTCAGCTATCTAATGCTTGATCTAACCCATCGGGTTATTTTTTTGTGAATTATATTTTCCTGGATAAATTAGTCTCCTTTTTAGGTACGAATCAATTGAAAGTATTCAACAAATCTCTTTTCCTCTCAATTTATTCCATGGAGACATGCACGGAAAAAAAAAAGAATTGCTGGTTCAGCAATTCAATTGCTAAAAACATTGAGTGCAATGTTTGAACGCAGATTTTACAACAAAATAATGCTACTTTAACCACATTGTAAACTAATTTAACCACGGGGGCGGTTAAAGTAGCATTATTTTGTTGTAAAATCTGCGTTGAAACATTGCACTCACTGTTTTTAGCGATTGAATTGCTGAATCAGCAATTCTTTTTTTTTCCGTGTGGATACTACTTTCTCTACGTGTGCAGGCTTTGAGTCTCCAAATGGATAATTATGTTTTTCCTCAGATCTTTGTTGATTATTACTTAATTTCCCTATAGCTTGTTGATCTATCAGTTATTTTAGTTCTAGACTAAAAATGGAATAGGGCTTTTCAGAAATGTTTAAAAAGAGAAATAATCAAAGATTTCCTTGTTTTCAGGGATGTTTTGCTTTTGGAAGCCGGCTTTCTCAGCATTTTAGTTGCACCTTTCTGGTATGGGAAAGTAAGCAGAAAGGCAAGAAATGTGCAGTCTGCTCCTTCTGACTTTGTATCATTCTGGTTAGTTCGCTGGCTCTTATTCCGCCTGGTATTTTCGGCTGGTGCTATCAAATTAGCCAGCGGCTGTCCCTTGTGGTGGAGTCTGGATGGTAAGTAATTTTCCTCCTTCTTTTCTTTTTGCTTTCTCCTGTATTCACGCATTCATTTTTATAAATGGGTGTGACTCAGTGTCCATGAAAATTTAAATTTACCCTTGTGTAAATGTTCAATAGGTAATAGATATAAATGCCAAAATATTGGGCCAACGAAAAGCTGACTTAACTCCTGAATTACCCTCACAACTTTTTTTTCAGCGTTACTTTTAAATACTTAAAATGTTCAGTCTCAAGTTTTTAGTGTTGTCAAACTGATGTGCGATATATTGCATGAATTAAATCAAAACTCTTGGCAAATTTTAACATGTTCAACATGGTGATTATTTCAATTTTTTACGTAAACCCATGACAATCTGAATAAAATAGAACTACATCACAACTTACTTCATGTTACAGCTTTAAGTGTACACTTTGAATCTATGGTGCTTCCGACGCCTCTGTCTTGGTATGCACACTATCTACCACGCTGGTTTTTGCGTTTGACCACTGCTTTTGCTCTCGTCAGTGAACTCGCTATTCCTCCTTTATTCTTCTTCCCAAGCAGACTTGTCCAGACAGTTGCCTTCTATGTTCAGGTAGGTATTCTCCAACAATTTTCACCCCTAATCCTGCTTAACCAGTTGCATTGTTTACAGTAAAGGTTTAAATTCTGATTCTGCTCTGTAATTTAATCATACGAAGGGTGTCTAGCGACCATGAAAGTCATAATTGACCATTTTTCATTGTTTTTTATTGATCATTTTTTGATTCTGACTTATAGCAGAAACCATGACATTTTTTGGCTTTTACTGTAATTTTCATTCTTTGGGCGCATAGTCACTTATATTTAACTATGACATCATTCAAAATACAATAAAATGTTAATAAAACACTAAAATATCTGGCTTTTTTCAGAAATATACTCTAATGTGCTTTGTAACTCATGACAAATCTCTACCGAAAAGTTGATATAATTTGACTTATAGTGGTTTGTATTAATTAAAAATATCGAATTTGGTCTCCAGTAATTTTTAGCGAAGCCATTGATGTCCAAATCCACCTGTGATTAATTTATTGATTCATTTACTCTTTTCCTCCGCAGATATTCCTGCAGCTGAATATATTCTTAACTGGAAACTTCAACTTCTTCAACATTTTGATCACCGTCCTTTGTCTATCGTTACTCTCGGACTCATTCTTTTTTGGAAGTAAGTAAAATGAATGCTTTTTATTTGTTTGATACTGTGTCACTTAAAAACTTGTGTCGTGTGAAGTTTCCAGATTTGTATGTGTTGAAAATCCTCTTATAAAGATCAAGAATGGCAAAAACACATTTTGCCATTTGCTGTTGTATGGGGTTTATTCTTGGTTCAAGCAACCTCACAAAATGCTGAAGAATTGCCTGATTTTGAAAACGGTTTACAAAAACTTAAAATTGCTTGAGTTTAATGAAAAAGACTGGGATTTTGCAAAATCTTGAAATCTGAAAAAAAAAACAACATAAGCTTTGTTGAAGTGAGTCTCTGTCTGGTTTAGGGTTGAATGTTCTGAGTTACACTCCAAGCGGTGAAAGTAGGAATTCTCACCAAGGAATCGCAATTTGACTTAGTGCCAAGATTAGCACTGAAGAAAAAAAAGTTTAATTATTTGCGGTGACATTAATGCCAAACATTTCTAATTTGAAGTGTCTAGTGTGCAAACTGTTGATGCGGAAAGTAAGGAAATTTTGGTCATTTTGTTCAGGAAAAACCTGGAATAGTCCGGAAAGTTTTTTGCAGAGTTTGTAAAGACCCCGGTAAAATTACAGAGGAGACAAATTGGTTGTAAGAAGGAAAGCTGTTGAGGAAATTGTCCTGAATGGTTTTTCTTTAATCTTGCCAACATCATATCAAGCAAGCACATATGTACTTATCGCTCATAACAATTATGCATTCTATTATTTTTTTTTTTTTTTTTTTTTTTTTTTTTTTTTTTTTTTTTTTTACCAGCAACCTGCTATGATAAAATTGTTAGGTTCCTTCTTATCATCAAACAAATCTTTAAAGTAAAAGTATTTTTCTCTGTCTCTCTTATTTATGATTTGACTTGTCAGTTGATGGAGACATCATGAATTTTTTTATTATCTTATACTCAGGTTTCGAATTAATTTCCAGCACTCCAGAATTGAGCATAAGCCAAAAAAGTGCTTCCACAAAAAACCTCAGGTTTTCTTTTTGGTTGTCAGGTTCTTGAGTTTAGTTTTTGTAATTTAGCGAAGCGAATTTTGACCGATTGGAAGAAAATTTTAAAATGGTAGTAAGAAGAGCTATTGATGCTTGCTGGACGTTGCCCCACCAAAGAAAGAAAAAAAAAAAAAAACTAAGGACTCTCCGTAATTTTCACTCTAGCTTAGTTTGCATGATTGGGAATATAATCAACACTTGTATGTCTAACTTTCCTATACCAAGCAAGAAGTGATGGATTATTCACTCCTCCTCCCACTAAAATTTATTAAAAGTGTTTTTCTTTCTCTCCTCAGGTATTCCCACGAAAGGTTCCAAAGGTGATAGCACTTTAAAAACTATATTGAGTATCCTTATAAGTCTGGGTGTTTACGGTACTCTACTCTACTCAGCCTACATTCTGTTTTCTCTGAAGGTTCTTCCGTCAGGAGCAATTGAAGCCAAGATTGGTACGTGCGTGCAAGTATAAATTCCTAATTCAATCACCATATATTAGGCTCTTAATTAAATGTGCTCTGAAAAGTGTCAAGTTATTAATTTTCAGACATATAAAGCGTACTGATGAGCTATCAGCAAGAACATAAATGGTTACTCTGATGAGGTGTCTTCTGACAATGCCACCCACTTTTTGAATTTTTGAAGGTAACACAAATTTAATTCGTTTCCATGTAGGTCAATTTTTTACACAGTGAGGTTAATGGGATAATGGGTCACTTGAGAAGGTCTGAATGAGAAAAGTAGTCTTATGTCCACCTTTCACAATCTTACGTAGAAAGCAATTTACGTGACAAAAAGTTTCTCAGAAAAACTTGTTTTTAAAAGTAGGATTTTTCAATTTCTGCCCAGATGAGTCCAATGGAGCTACAAGTAAGTAAATCTGCCTTTGGTTATCCGCATGCTGCATTTATCTCAAATAGTTTTTTAAAATTTTCAAAGGATCTAATATGCATTCATTTTTAAACAATTTCAGCATTCTCCAAAAATATGTTCGACACTGCCATGTCTTATGCAATGCCTGGATTTGCCATACTAGGAGCTGTCTCTCTATCCTTCACCGCTCTGTACGCATTGTATTCCTCTCTCCAGAACAAAAATGGACAGAAAAGCACCTTTTCCACGATTTTCTCCTTTATTTCAACGCTTGTGTATGTCCTCATAGCTGCCTTTGTCTTTAGTGTCAGTTTGGTAAGTATGAAACCTCAAAAAATGTCAATGAAAATTGTATGTTGAGAAGTGAATTTTTATGATGGAATGAGACAATGCTATCAGGGAAGAAGTAAAAATCTGTAAGCTTAGTCATTGCTCTAGGTTGTTTAATTGTTGTTCCAGGGAGGTTACTCAAGATACGTGTTATTAAATGTAATTTCATCGCAATAATTGGTCAATTGTCTGGCCCACTGCATTTTGAAATTTCATTGCATAGAGAGACAATTTATGCATCCAAGTTTAAACATGAAGCCCATGAACGTTGCTTCGTTGTCGCTGTATTTGTCAATAATGTCAGATAGGTAGTATTGTTTCCAATACAACACTTTATTCATTTGCAACAAAAAATGTATGCAATAAAGGAAATTTCCAAAAAAAGCACATCAAAAAGTTGGTTTTTGATAATGTGTGAGAGCCCTTCCTCTAATACATCCTTCGAGGAGGCAATAAGACAAAGAATTCATAGCTTGTTTTATTTTAATTTTTGTCTCAAAATTTTACCAAAGACTTTATTTCTAATCCTTGCTGTAACAGGTTCCATTTTCGACCATCCACCCAGCTGGCAAACAGATCGCTCTCCCATTGTTGCAGCAATTCAATGAAAGCGTCTCCAATCTGCACATAGCCAACTCATATGGTCTTTTCAGGCATATGACAGGTGTAGGTGGTCGTCCTGAAGTCATTATTGAAGGTTCTGACAACATGAAGGATGGGCCATGGAAAGAATACAACTTCCTCTACAAACCGGGCAGTGTTAGCAAGAGCCTGTCTTTTGTTGGTATGTTAATCATTTCATTGTCTTTAGCCTTCCCTCTTCAATTACTAACAGAACAAGTTTGCCGCACACATGTAGACTTTCTGTTGGTATCATTGCATAAAAATCATGTCAAGCACATCTGCAGTGTCTCAAATTCACTACTTATTGCACAATTTTTGGAGTCTGTATGAAGGGCTTTCAAATTTACCGTATTTGCAAGCATTTTTCTCAGCCACACACAAGTGAGTGTGCTATGAGATATTTAAAGATACTTTTCCTGAATGAACAAAAGGTCTAGTAAGAAAGAGATAAAATTTTGTGTACTCACTTACGCTATTTAAAATTTTATGGGACGCGTTTCGGGGTCAAGATGGCCCCATCATCAGCCGGCATCGAACCAACCTTGTTTTGTTTAATTGTATAAAAATGATCAAATAGCGCAAGTGAGTATGCAAAATTTTATCTGTTGTTTACAATATAGTCTTATGACTGTCCCCTTTAGAAGTTTCTAACTTCTACTAAGCTACTAATAGGTCTAGTAAGCTACTAATATTCTTTCTTATACATGATTTTGATATTCTCAAAACATTGATTGTTACGGATGCCAGCAAAAATGGCGGGGATTTTGCATTAGGGTTGCCGCAGTCAGGGAATTTTAAAAAGTCAGGGGAAACCTAAAAGTGTCAGGGGAAAATTGTTAAGTCACCTTCATTTGCCTTCTAGAATAAGTTTGATGTCTGAACAACGAAGTTTACCTGAAAACTGTCACTGGCCACCAACCATCTGGCATATCTACAATTGTCAGGAAATTTTACCAAAATGTGTCAAGGTAACTAATTTTCTAAATTATGTGGCAACCCTGTCTACCGTCAGATGAAATAATTGTAATGAATGTCTTTGACCATCTGTTTTCAGCTCCATACCAACCAAGACTTGACTGGCAAATGTGGTTTGCAGCCTTGGGAACTTACCATCAAAATCCATGGCTTGTATCTTTCGTCTACCGACTTCTAACTAATGAACCCGATGTTCTAAAACTGATTGACAACAGTCACAATCCTTTCCCCTCTGCACCCCCCAAGTTCATCCGCGGATCTTTGTACAAGTACAGCTACACACCACACGATACCAAGTGAGTCAATTGCCATAATATAAGTATATATTTCAGTAATATTTCTTTTTAAATCTGTTCTACCACACTCAAGTTTATAGGTTGCGTAATAATTATAAACTTGCCAATTATTTGTCTTGTAACATTTTCAAAATCGTCTTTTACTTTCACAAATTGGATGCTGCTTGTGGCACCCATTATAAATGCACATAATTAGAAGCGATCATAGTACAATTAAATAATGACTCTGAAGTAGAAAAGCTCTTGAATAATTTTTTAATTAATATTTTGCAGAACTTCTGATTGGTGGACACGGAAAAGAGAAGGTGAATACTTACCTGTTTTCTCTAAGGATCACCCTCCCCTTCTCGAATACCTGCGTGCGCAGAATATCCTGACATCGTCGAAGCCCAAATCCATCACGCATCCCACTGTCAAAGGTTAGTAATCCTCTACAGAAGTTAATTTTAATATTTACATCTATACTGAATTTGGTTTTCTTGCGAGTGAAAGTTTTGAATTTACTGTCCATAGAGTAAAGTACAAACGTTTGTCTCACTGATATGAGTTAAATTTGAAATTGTTTGATATTTTTAATGTGCTCAAGGTGAAATTTCGAAAGAAAATTAGTTTTAAAAGTATTCGATGTGTTCAACGTTTGCTGTATGAAATTTTTATGAGGAAACATGTGCTATAGTGACTAAGTTTCCACCTTTTTCAATGTTCCATTGGAAATTAATTTATAGGTCACCGGTTTAACGTAGTCCCTACAAATATTTTAATTGATCTCAAATTTCAATCATTGTCTTAGTAGCAGCTTCACATCAAAGAAGTATCAAATTGTGTATAGCCAAACATTTTGATGCTTGATTGCAGTGTTAAAGTCATTTGGAACAGTCCTTCATTTTTTACCACGAATTTGGTATGACCAACTTAAGAAGTTTAACTGAGCTCAAGTTTTACCTATAACAACATTTATATTATTTGTTCCAAGCTTTTGTTTATTTTCTTGGTTTCAAGCCATAGATCTTTTTTTTAAAGTTTTCTGTAAGCTTGTTTTATATGTACTTAAGTTTTTTCTTTATTGCTGATCAAAATCCCTTATCAATTTTTACACTATTAATGAGTTGAGTATTTTAAGTAATGTGAATACTATTTGAACTTGCAGAAGTGTTGGAAAAGACCCGCACAATTATTACAGCCGTTGAACCATATGTTTTAATGTGGTCTCTTATCACTGCTGCTTTTGCAATAATCTTCCTCACAACACCAAGCCAATCTGGACCATTCAAGCCCAAAAAGTAAGTCTATCAACATTATTTTTTACACATTTTTGAAGTCATTCCTTTACTTTTCCAAATGAACATTCCACTCTTCATTGTATCATTAAAGATCCGCAGGTTGACCATCAACGGAAATCCAAAATATTCTGAAAATTTATCCTCTGAAAAAAATTTGACTCTTCTGTAATGTCGTCCGGAAGATTTTTCTTCACTTTGTGCTACTGCACCCTCAACATAAGCCACAAATTTGTGGAGAAAAGTAGAAAAGAGTAAACTATTTCGATGGCTAAACACATAAAATACTTATCTCAGTTGCAACATTTAAGAATCAACGATTATGTTTTATTTTCTTTGAGGATTATAGTCAAAATGTTTCCTTTCAATTTTGTTTGATATTTTTAAAATAGGTAAGTGAAGGAAATTCATGAAAAATGTCAAAAGTAACTAATGGTTACTTTTCATTTTATAAGAAACATACTTAAGCAGGAATCTACACGCATTTTCTGACTCTAGCCATCATAATATTCCCTGTAGAGCAAAAATATACAATTACGTCCATCTAATTTTAAAGTCAAAAAGAACTCTCAATGCTTCCTTGAGAATGAACTCTCATATCTTGTCCTCTGAGGATAATCAACCAATCAGAATTTAAAGGAACACACTTTTAATTTGTTACAGATCTAAGTGAAACTAGAAGTCATAAGAATTTACTGGAGGAATTCTCTGAAAAACCTAATACCGGTGATCAAACTTTTTATTACTCTGGAGTAATTTTCAGTCTCTTCTCTTTAATATTAGTTTTTACTTTGCTTAAGACTTGCCTTTTCAATCTCAATGTAGGCTCATGATCTTTCAATACTCTCCTCAGGTCTTAACTTTGTAAGCAATGGCAGTGGCAGAAGACTGAATTGTAGGCGTAATTATGTAATGCCTTGTCCCTCTTACTTTGAAAACCTTTTTTTATTATTTTATGTGGATTTTAACAAGAGTGGACTATCAAACTTTTCAACTTTTAATACTCAGAGGTAAAATCAAGAGTTTGTAGTGCATTGATTTTTATCTGGAAAACTGAATGTTTGGTGGTAGTGGTGAAACGCCAAAAATTTTAATCGATTCGACATCTTTTCAATACTGCCCGCTGTTGATCAATTTTTACAAGTCTTCTGCATCTTTTTCTAAATATTTATTTTTCATTTATTCATTTATTTTTTTTTTTTTTCATTTTTTTTTTTTTGCAATAATACATTAAAGCAGTTTAGGCTCTCCTATCGAGCTGAAGGTGCTCATCAGCAAAAGTAAAAGAAGTGTAGCTGAAAAAATCTAAGAATTATATCTTTGAAAAAATGAAAGGGAGGTATTTTTACCATACTTTCACATGTAGTTGTGCTGTTTTTGTAAACTCGTCAATGGTCTGTTTATAACTGAAAAAAATACTCTTATAGTAAAAGTCTCAAGTGTTCTTTAACAACAAAAAATAATTAATTTTCTTCCTGCGTTTTCTTTCTTTTTTGTAAACAATTTTACTTTTAAACAAAAAAAAAAAAAACCTGTAATCCTTTAATTTTCTTCTTCTTAGGTATTTCTAATTGTAATTTGTTTGCTACTCTCATGTCATCTGCAAACTGCATGAATCTTATAAATGTGATTATTAGTTCTTTCTCTACACCGAATGAAGCAACTGAAGGAAAGATAAAGTTTATCATCTCGAGTTCTGTTCATTTTGGGTAACTTTAATGAAAAGCTTTAAATAGTAGAAGACATGAAATAAAAGAGGCAAAAAGGGTTTTTTATTTGGACCACATCTAGTAATTAGGAGCTACAATCTCTGGCTCTGTTTAGAAACAACGTTTGTACCATTTGTTTCCCTATGCACTTACGTGTTCTTACAGATGAGCTAGAAATTTTAGTTCCTAATTGATGACGGTAGTCCAAATAAGAAAAACCCGGGTAATGTGCAAAAAAAAGTGTTGTATGTATCGTATCTTTAAAATAATAATTTGTGATGTGCAGCTTTATTAATTTATGAACCTTAATCGAAGGGTCCCCCTCACTTTGCCGCGTTCAGGAAGAACGCTGTATGAGCCCTCAGACATTGCTGAATTTCCTTTGATAAAGTACAAATTTTCCGAGAAATTTACAAATATTTTTCCTCCAGTTTTTAGAGAATTTTATTCCTAATTCGAATCAAATTACCTGAAAATTTCAAAAGAAAAAATTCATAACTCTTCTTAAAAATAAACATTGTGTTGGAGGAAATGTAGCTACTCTCAAATTTTCAGTCACTGTTTTTCCTCAGCACAGCAGTATTAAGACCAGCAAAAAGACAACAATGAGCATCAAACTCTTGCTGAGCTTGCAGAAAATGTACTTCTGCAAAGCAGGGAGAAGAAAGTCTTTGAAGAATGAAACTAATGTTTTTTTCCTCACTCACTTGTTTTCCTTTTCTGCTCTGTTTAGTGAGGAAATTCTAGATAAGAACTCAAGAACAGTCAATTTTTCTTAGCTCAGCCCCATTCATCATCAGTTTTCTGCTCTTGAACCTTCTCTTGATAGATTCCTTGGGATAAAATAAGTGCCAGGAATGTTAAATATGCCTACTTATTTTAATTATCCTCATTGTGTGTTTTCAATTATTAGTCAGAGCCAGCGCTTGAGTGCATTAGCCCTTTTTAAGATCTTCGATGGATTCGATTCAGATTGAAAGGCATTAGGAGAGAAATTTTGATACGAAACCGTCCTACTTTTTTTAGTGTTTATAATCATCGAATTTATTATTTCGAAGTGGAATGACTCCTTACTGTACAGCTATTTAGGCAGCATCTGCTTACTTCCATTTTCGCTTCATCTTGCTTTTGTACTTTTTTTAACCTTTATTTTCAGTCAGGGTATTTCAATATTTTAAGTTGATAGAGCTGTTCTTATGAAATTATGTTCCATGTTATTTTTTTCTATCCTTTTTTAATTGGTCAAAAAACTTCCGCTTCAGTCAAAAAGCAACGGGGAAAGTTGAATTATTATTTCATACCAAGATGATTCCAACAAGACACCTTGATTCAAACACCTCTAGTGTATCTGCAGCAATGGGCACTGCATAGGTTGCAGAAACGTTGCAGCAACCTTTTTGTAACGCCTCTGCAACCTTTTCTGGAAACGATTGCCCGACAGGATTCAAAATCCTCAGAAAAATGGATTTACCAAAGTTTCTGAGTTCAGAAGCTCCGAGATATTGGTGTCCTTAATTCAGTGCTTTAGCTTATGACTCTCAAAGAGGTAGGAGCTAAATCTGTTGGTTTTCTCTTTCCTTTCTAGCATTCTAGTGATTGTTGCTACTTTATCAATTAAGATTCCTGGGTGACTTTTTTCTCAGCTTTACATATAACTTTTAGTGGTTCCTCCCACACTGTGCAAGCATTAACTTTTAATCAAAATTCATAGGTACTTTTTCAAATTCCTCTTGTGTCCTTTAAATGTGTATTTTATTAAGTAAAGTGTTAGCTAAATTAAGAAAAATTCTTGGTTTTCAGTGCCTTGGGAACGTTTATCATACGAAATCTATAGATGAGCAAAGATTCTATATAACCAGCATCCTGTATCCTAATTTCTTATTGGGAATCTAGCTTTAAACCAACAGGAATCTAGGGTTTCAGGAAAGACTGGATTATTCCTTTCAATAGAAGCATGGAAAATTGATCGTCTTATTTTGATAACCTTCGGCCTTGGGAGTCATAAAGTCCATTCTAAATCGTTGCATAATTATAACCCTTTTTCCTAAAATTTTCGAAAGTTTGAATTTTCCCGGCATCCAAGAATGTTGAAAGGAAAAATTCAATGCACCTCCAAGCAAGATCTCTGATGTAACCTAATTTTGATCTGATTTTCGTAGTTAAGTTTTACAAGAAGTTCATTCATCATCAGGGGCGAACTAGAACCGATAAAATAACCGAGAATTCCCGCCCATCTTAGTTGTTTTTTGTTGCTGTACAAAGGAGACCAACTGGTCCAATATCATCCTATGTATCGACAGGCTCACTAGGATTTTTCCCAGTGTTCCCGCCTCCCTGTCCACCCCTGTTCATTATAGTCAGAACAACGTTTTCTTGAATATTTATAGCTTAATACCTGATGAGTGAATGTATATCAACGTATAAGCCCACCAGTGCCGAACATAGCTATCTAATTTTCATGTTAGACTTCTTTCAGAGGTTATATATTTTATACTTTATTCAGAGGCTCAAGTAAGTAAAAGGCACTTTGTGTTGTCTGTAAGACAGGGCATCACATGACACTGATCAATGTATGAAGTCTCAAACATAACTGATTTTCCTCTTTTTCTTTTTAATACCTCTTTATTAAAGCTATGGCTTTCCTCTTAATCGTCTGCCTAGTCCTTCAACTTAATCTCATCTAATAAAATAACCTTTGTATATCATCGTAAATCCATCTTATAATACTTGTGAATACTTGTGATATTAGTTTTGATGATCAAGGAGGTATCCTAAATCTCTAACCTTTTCCAATTTGTTTGATACTTTGATTGTCACGGCATTTAGATCATTGCATTTTTCCTTCTATGTAACATTCAGTTGTTTATATTTTAAGTGTTTTGTACAGTTATTCTATCAATACATCAGTCTATGCTGTTGCTGACATTTTTCTCAATTTCTAGTGTGTATGCTCTTTCCAAATTTATAATCAATCCAACCCTGTCTCTATTGAGAAATCACCCTTCACTGATAAACATTACGGAACTCAAATCTTTTAAACCGATGCTCAATATCTCCGCACGCTGCACGGCTCATCATCATACAATCACTTTTTGATTGTTGGAGACTGTGTTTAGGTGGACGTATTGGACATTTATCCAGAAACAACCTAACTGCATGTCTCGTTGCCTAATTTCTTCCCACGTGTTATTTTTTAACAGGAAACGGGACCATAGATTGCCTTGAAATTTTCTGTGAATTTTCTCTAGATTATGTAGAGTATTCTCACACAAATTCAAGTCAGAATGTTACTTTATTTTATGTGAAAAGAATAAAACTTTAAGGTGAATTGGGCAACGTCTGATGCAGTTAAGCTGATTCTAACGCAATCTGCCCAACTGAACTGTATTTTGCAATGAGGAACTACAAATTTCTGGCCCTGACGTAAAAACACCTACCTCCCTAGACAAACTAATGGCACATATGTTGTTTCTATAATAAGCCAGAAAATGTAGTTCCAAATTGCAAAATGCAGTCCAATTTATTAGCAGTGCAAACATTTTAGTAAAAGTTAAAATTTGTTTTATTAATTCTTCTTTTTAATGAATTAATGAACAAAATCCACATATTAAAATTCTGTCCAGATTAAATTTCATAGGTAATCCTCATACGTCATGTTCTGAGAACAATTGTAAGTGCAAAAACTTTCTCAAGATCATTTTGACATATTTTCAACTTCTAAAGTAGACCGAAAGTTACTGCTTTAAAAGCAATTGTTTGTCAAATTTATAAGGCACAACAGGTCTTGATGAAGTTTTAGTTGCTTACTTAGTTATGTTATTCACATAAAATTTTCCAAATAACGTTGAGTCCAGAAGTGAAGTCAAATTTCACTTCTCACCTCAAGTCCACCAGTGAAGTCAAATTTCACTTCTCACCTAATCATTTGGGTCAGAAGTTTATCTATTTTTGAGCTTACTGCTTCAATGAGTAAGTGTGCGAATGCAAGTTTGCAAGGTGAGTCAAATGAGTCACCCTAGTTTAGAAGTCATGGCAAAAGAATCCTAGAGAGTGAGAATTAAAGAGAGAAAAAAGTAGTCGCACATAGTAAAATTTTTTTATTTTACAAAGGCGCCTTAGCAACTTTAACCATTCACACCTCTCAAATTAAAGTACAGGGTTTGTTATAAAATAGGAAAATTATTACAAAAAAGGAACAACTTCGGAAAGGAGAACGTAATTTAGAGGACAGGAAGAAAGAAAGGATAAAAAGAAATAGTAACCTAGAAGACCTACTTAATGACGGGGGAAAGTCCGACGCTAGTTCTTCGGTTTGAAAAAAGAAGGGCAAAAATAAAATAAAAAAAATTGTTCCAGGGCCGGATTTTCCTACTTGCCGCCCATGGGCCGCCTGTATTTTGCCGCCCCCTTCACATTCGTTTTGAAACATCAATAAAAACCATCAAGTGAACATGCCAGCGGGGAAGGGGTGCATAAGACGCGTTTATTCGTGTTGAACACATTTTTTGGGAAAGCCCTGTCAACACTTCAAGCAAAAGGTCACGGAACTTTGCGCGAAAGTCAAGTTTCGTAAACCTATCTCTAATGGATAAGGCCTTCCATTCATAAGAAAGGAACGAAAAAGTTATGAAAGATCAAACACAAAAATTGGCTCAATGATTTTAACTTCCGCCGCCGCGCCGCAACGTCCGCACCGTGTTTGGCGCAGTGCGTGAAGTATTCACGGAACTAGGCTGTTTTGAAAACGCCTTCAAATGCGGCGTGATACCTCACACATTCCGGAGAGTTCAAATAGTTGTATCATTGCGCCGTAAGAATGTGACGGAAGATTTAAATGGAGATAGCCTCCATGAACGCTGGGCTTGTCGATTTCCTCTGAAATTTTTGCAGTGGTGAATGCATAGCTGAAGTGCGCTTCAGCTAGAACTGTACTTACAAATGGGTGGTTTTTCTACGAGGATTAAAAATAAACGAGTGGTACGGAATATAACAAAAGAATATGAACTATGCAAAACGATAATCCGGGTATCGAAACTTGGCTGTTTTGAAAACGCCTTCAAATGCGGCGTGATACCTCACGCATTCCGGAGAGTTCAAATAGTTGTATCATTGCGCCGTAAGAATGTGACGAAAGATTTAAATGGAAATTGCCTTCATGCAAGCTCGCCACATCCCATCTCGGGCCCTGGTACCAGTTTTAAGGTCCGGGCCCCAAGCACGGAGGGGGGGGGGTCCGAATGGCATCCCCCGAGAAATTTTAGAATTTATACGACTAATTGGACGCATTTTGAAGCTTCCATTAAGAATTTTTCCATCAATTTCTGCGGAATTATTATGTTTTTTTTTTTTTATACTTTCAGCACAAAATATTTGCGAATTGTTACATTCAAAACATCTGAAAAATTTTTATTTTTTTGGAGGGGGGGAGGGCATATGATACTATTTTCAGTTCTAAGAGAGCCCGCCCCCCCTGGACTCCCCCTTCGTTTGTCTATGGCAAGGGAGTTGAGCCATGAGCCATTGAAGTCGAGGATGCCCAGACTGGAGACTCTTAGCATCTGACGACGGAAGAAAATGAAACGCAGTTACTAAAAATATCCTTCTGTACTGAAAATCTTGAAAATAGATAGAAATTTTCCAAGAAGTATACTTCTTTAGAAGAAGAAGTCTACAGTGCCCCAGCGTGTTTCTGTAAATCTATTCACTTTTTGCGAAATTTTTAGGGTAACTTTTTCACTTTTTCTTACGAAACAAGGGTTGCATGTGAATTCGTAGTGGTTTTTCACGGGTAACACGGCCCCCCCCCCCCNGGTACCAGGGACTCAGTACCCCCCCCCCCCTTATGGCGGGCCTGGATCACGGGATGGTTTGACTGTGCAAGTGTGCAAGATCTGCACGGGTCGTATACCCCTATGATTGAAGGCGTTTTGAACCATTTTGCGCGTAGAAGGCGTTTTGAACCATTTTGCGCGTAGAAGGCGTTTTGAGCACTTTAATTCCAATAGGTAGGTACTTATATTAATGGACAAAGTGCAAAATCACGTATCTCCATTATGGTGTTTCAAAATTTTAGCTCCTATTTTACTTTTTTGAAGAGAGACAAGCCAACTTCATGGCTTGAATTTAGAATAAAGAATACCTATTTTGCAGGGTGTCTACAAGTCCGGAAATAGTACTGATTTTTAAAGGGCGGTCCGGAAGTACCGAAAAAGTACGGATATTTCGCAAGAAGGTCCGGAATTTTTTTCATGGCTTGTCATTTTTGTTGTGATTTAAGCAAGAAATTCAAATGTTTTACATTTTTCGAACTTTGTCAAACGGAGGTACTGAAAAAGTACTAAATTTTTCTGTTGAGGAAGGTACTGAAATTTTTAGGAATGCACTGAAAAAGTGCTGTAAAAGCACTGATTTTTGGCCAGCCAGTTTTAATAGACACCCTGATTTTGCCACCAGAGAAGGAAAATCAAGAGAGTATTCAATAACTACGTTGACTGGTTTTCCAAAGAAAACATGAAAACCGAAGAAAATTCTGCGGCGTTGCAGATGGAGATATGTGGTTTCGCACTTCGGTCATCGATATTCAAGTAACTACGCACACATTCGAGGGACTCACCTCTGTAGAGAGGCGTTTCGACCAAAGGAAACTCGATTTTCAATCACGTGTAACTATTTTGAAAAGTTCACCATTTCGAGAACTCCTGCCCTGCTTTTACGTCTAAGAGCTCCTGAAACCGAGATGGGCCAATTTCGGACGAATAGATTCAATTTTGAGCTGCTCCTCCACAAAAGTCGACCAAAATATAACCTCGAAGATGAAATGAATGTCACGTAATGGAGAATTCTTACGCAAATGTTTTATTGCTTCTTCTGAGAGTGCTTAAAGAGGTGATTTTGAAGTATTTTTCATGATTTTTTTCTCGTATGGAAAATAGCTTGAAAATAGATTTAAAAGTGAGAATATGTGCCACCTAGTGACGTCATCAGACCGCATTTCCCATTTGAACACTTGTATTTTAGCAGACTAGATAATTTTTTCATATCTTCTCGAATAATTGTTCAATTTAAGAACCAAGGGTATTTTCGTGTTCTATTCACTAAGTATAGTTCCTCGAAACTCATCAAATTTCAGCCACTTGCAAATTCTCCATCATTTAGAAAAATCCGTCACATTTTCTGAAGGCTGCCAGCCAGCCCCCCCCCCCCCCCCCCCGGCCTCCCTTGTAGTGCCACCCATGCCGGACGGATACCCAGTGGCAGTGTGTAGCGGTGCCCGCAAAGGATTATGCATCACCGCAGGGCATCTCGATTCAATGCCCCTATGCCAACACCGTGTGCTTATGTCTCGTAGCTGCAAAGCAGCTCTTTATCGGCCACGAGCATTTTACACGCGGTTTGATCATTATGTAATCTGCGCTTGCGTCGATCTGGGATGAAAAGTGATTGCGACTTACCATGCAACTTGCTCAGCTCACGAAAGCAAGTATTCTCTATCATGAAAGTGGTTTCTGCCCCCAACCGAGTTGAGCATAAATTGGACGTATTTCTGCTGAACGGAACTATGTGCATTATGACGTGAGCCCTGTTATGCATAAATTCTTATGGGTCTCAGGGCTCATGTCTGAGTGGACATAGTTCCGTTTGGCAGAAATACGTCCAATTAACACGTGAATCTATACTAGAGTTAGGTAATCAAGCATTAAGATATTAAGATTTGAAACAAGCTTTGCTGAGATACTGGCTTAATTTAAAGATTTGGCCAAAAACGAAACGGTCACTCTTACGGGCAGATTTCAGTCAGTCGCTTCTGAAAAACCAAACCCTGAATTGGATCAGGGCTGAATACACCATGTAGGCGTTCTCAGCGCGCCTAGGAGTCCGCAACACATGGTTTCCCTCCCCCTCGCAATGCAAACTTTTTATTGTTTTGAAACACAGTATTTTTCCTTCGTCCCATCATTCATAAGTCAGTAGGTAGCTCTATTCCTTTCTGTCCTTCTGTGTGCCAAAAAATTCCTCAAATATCGTTTAAGAGGAGATAAAATTTCAAATTCCTCTGGGGAGGCAGAGGCCCCAGACATCTCTCTTTCTCTCTCGCTCTCTCAGGGAAGTCCATCTCAGAACCCGCCTTCTCCCCTGAGAAGATGCACATTTGAACTGCATTCTGCAATTTGGACCTATAGATTCTAGTCCGGTTTAAAAGCAACGTATGTGCCATTAGTTTCCCTATGCATATAAGCGTTTTTCCAGAGGAGCCAGAATTTATAGGTCCAAATTGCAAAATGCAGTCCATTTATGTGGCACGCACTAGACAGAAACTTCACCCAGCGGTCCAAAAATCCTAAATTCATCTACTACTATACATGCGCGTCTACAGGCTCGCATCACAAGGTGTCCAATAAATACATTATCAGGAGTGGTTGAGTTTCGAAGTTTTTCCCTTTCAAATGGAAAACTGAATTTACTAAAAACCGTCGGTGAGTCCAGTGACCTCACCTTATTGAACCTAAATTGACACCTAATTGAATCATCACCTGAGAGGGGGGGGGGGGGAAGGCTCAATTGAAAAGTTTTTCTTTTCAAGAACATTTTTTGGCTTTTGAAAGAGATTCGTGCATCTTTCACTTTAATCCCTTCGTTCAGCTTTTCAGACGAAAGACTTCTGTCCCTCGAAACGTCGTTTTAATTAGCATCTTGATTGGAAGACTCTGCCGACTTTATTCTCAAAAATGGTCGGGATTAAGACTAAGTAAAATGTCAAACATTAACTTTGACGTGACCGAATAGCGGTGTCACACTCACAATCAGATGGCAAGATTGCTCGAGGAAAAAAGCGGAATAGACTTCACCTAGCGTGGAGCGGTGACTTTAGCTCATTGTTAGTTCGCCTTCAGTTACCAAAGTAGGCAACACCAGCTCCT
This sequence comes from Bemisia tabaci, assembly GCF_001854935.1. Taxonomy (NCBI): domain Eukaryota; kingdom Metazoa; phylum Arthropoda; class Insecta; order Hemiptera; family Aleyrodidae; genus Bemisia; species Bemisia tabaci. The sequence goes on from NW_017552322.1 coordinate 1,960,533, forward strand.
TCGTGGCCGAATAGTGGTATCACTCCAGGCGTCGCGTTCGCTCGAAGGAAAAAGCGGAATAGACTTCATCCAGCGTGGAGCGGTGACTTTAGCTCATTGTCAGTTCGCCTTCAGTTATCAGTGTAGGCAATACAAGCGGCCACTTGAATTGTGGTATCATCCTTAGAGATCATGATCACTCGTCCATAAAAGTATATCGAGCTTTTTATGAAGCATGTTTTCCGAAATTCGCGGTATTGTTAGCGAACCAGATATTTCGTCAGTTTTGTTTTATCAAACTTTTTTGGCGAATTCGGGAGCCTCCTTCAAAAGTTGACTCGTGATAAATACAGCTATATTACATAAATTATGAAAAATACCATGTAAGGTGAATACTATAGTTTCATTTTAAAATTTTCAAAGAAAACGATCCATTACGTCAAGAGGCCGTATTATATATGTTTCTTTTCTAAAAATGGTGTTTGTCATCCATAGAAAAGCTCATATTTTTTTAGGAATGAGCAGCTGATTTGCTTTTAGGCGTAATGGATCTGATTGAGGCTCAACATTTTTATCAAAAAGCCGATACCATGATGCCCGGGAGAAGACAGCGTGGAAGTTTGACGGCAGGGCAGCGGAGGAAGAGAAGATCGGAAAGTGTAAATTGCCTGATGATCTAATAGTTTATGTAGTTAAGTTTTTGCCCCCCTCCCTTTCTTA
>NW_017552322.1:1979456-2036958 GCF_001854935.1 Bemisia tabaci
GTCCGATTTACATTCGGTTTGGACAGGGTGGCTTGTTTTTTTGCGTAGAATTGATTTCTGAAATAAAAAAGTAGGGGTGCCATTTGAAAAGTTCGACTTACGGGTGGGGCACCCCCCGCCCCGCGCCCCTCCCGCGGTTTGGGAAAATGTCGAATACGCCAAAAGGTGTCCCCCTCGATATAAACGAACACGTCTTTTACCGTTTTTCGAAATTCCGACGCGTTCGGCAGATATTCAAGGTGGCTCCTTTTTCGTGAGACACCCTGTATAAAAATTTAAGGAAGAAAATAAATAAAAAACAGAGGTTGTGGTGTGTCAACGCTATTAGAGCCTAAACAGCAGGATTCTAAGTTAAATTAATGAAATTATTTCGTAATTCATTCCTGCTACATAGAGTTGACACCTGTCAAGTTAAATAAAGTCCACTATTCCTTCCGTGCTGATGCTCAACAATTTCAAATTATTTTTAAAAAGAAGAAAATAAAAAAATACACCTCTGCCTTGGAAATAATTTATTTCAAGAATAAAGGTAAAACAATGATTAAATCCGAAAATTATAATCATTATCTGAATATTTGAAGAGGTGAAGCCATCCATTGTCCTCCCAAGGACAAGCAAAAACGGTGCCAAGGGAAATAATAGCGGCATAATTCGATCTGTTGACAGGCATTGTCTAAACAATTTTACCACTTCCTTGCTTTCCCTTTTTTCAACTCTTCAAATTTTTCGGCATGTTTATTCATTTTGACTTCAAGATAGATACACAAGTTGGAGGATTTCCGACCGAAAATTCGAGACCTACCGTAAGATCTGGCTTGACCCTTCCCCTCCCCAACCCACCGTCTCACCCCCCACTTTTGAGGCACCTGTAAAAATTTCCCCCTGCCCCTGCCCCCAAGTGCCTGACATTATTTGTGAACGGCCTTGGTCGGTAACTTAGATCATGATCAGTGGCATGGCGTGTTTTGCGATAAATCGATTAATCTGCCATCTACACAGACCTACCGAAAAGAATCGATAAACAAGGTGTTTGCAAGAAACACCTTAATAATCGATTCTTTACCATGGCTTCAAATGGGGATAAATCGATGATCGATCATTCACGCTTCGTCACTGATCATATCATGATTTTTACTACTCATACATGGGCTACAAAATATAACGGATGTTTTTACTTGATGAATAATAATTTGCCTAGCGCATATGCTCGACCGTACTCGGGAATTTCAGGGTATAACAATTTTTGAGAATAAGCTCTCTAGTGAAGCTATGATTAATGCACTACTTGGGTACTACGTAGGTATCAAGGTACCTACTATGGGGTTCACTACTAGGCCCCACCCAAAAAATGTGAGGCATTTTGCTACAGAAGGTGTGTGGCATGACATGTTTTATCTTTAAAATTCTAATTCAATCAATTTATCGGTAATAACTGATAAAGACTCTGAATTGCTCCTGAGACCCAATTTTTTAAAAATTTTCCTGAAGAGGCTCGCCCAGACTCCCCGTCGGAGCTATATATATCCCCCAAACCTTCCTTTGAAGTTTGAAGACTCCCACAAAGCATAGTTAGTGGGATATTGTTAAGGCCCTCAGACCCTCCCTAATGAAGCCCTTTTCTGCCCCATCCAGCTAATTAGTTCTTGGTTCCTTGATCGTAACGCTAGTTATTTATAATTGTAAAAAAAAAATAAGAAAAAGATAAGTCACGGTCGTTTTTCCAGACTGCCATTCAATTCTTTTAAATTCCCAAACGTATCAAATCTCCAACTTTTTTCGATGCCCTGACCTATTTTATGTATTCATGAATTTTAATTGCGCTTTTTCAGTGAGCGTCGGATCGATTCCTGCCTAGCCGGTGGTTTTTCACCGTAGATTTAAGGATATCTTATCTGGAGCCGATACAGCATGACTGGAGGTGAGTGTGAGTATACGTGTGTAAATATACGTATACCTAGTAGTTAACATGCAGGGGACAACACGGTATATTATTTTCTGCAGTGAGTCGTCTCTTGTCATCTGCTCTTGGAATTGAGAGCCTGAAATGTATTTAAACGTACAAATGAAATTTATTTTAGGCTCATGATTGCGAATCTAGGCAGGGATTTTAATTCGGTCACGAGACGCGCATTGGTATGATTCACAGGCAAATACTTAAAGCACGCGTTTTATCAAATGCCTATAGGGGCGATCGTCAAATTTCGATAGTCTGTCAAGTTTCGTGCGTTTTTTTTTACCAGGAGCTCATGAGTTTTCACAGGTCTGAGAGTAACAATATACATTATCTCAATGAACTATTCATGCATTTTACCCTCCAATCGCTTCTCATATATTTCGTCAGCCAACTTTTATGAATTTGGTATTTTATGATATGCTTCAAATTTTGAGATACCTGGTTGCTCGTTTAAGGACTAGAAATAATTGATTTAAGTACCTGCCATTGTACTCGCATGCTGAAAAATTTTAACGTAGAATCCCTGGTAAAAATTGACACTGCGGGCCACAATAGGGGCTGCGTTTCAAAATACCGTAGAAATTCTTATGTATCCGGCTACAGAAGGCGATAGAAAATCATATAGCTGGCTGTAGAAAGCGAAGAAAATCGTACAGCTATAAAAATTATATAGCCGGGCTATAGTTCCTATCGCCGGGCTATGCAGTTCATCGCCTGGCTGTATAGCTTTATCGCCATCGGCTAATATTAGAGCCTAACACAAAGCGGAGCGGCGACGCACTGGCGCCTACAAACCTAACAGGGATACTTCACGCATTGCGCAACACGTGAAGTATCCCTGTTAGGTTTGTAGGCGCCAATGCGCTTTTCGCGCTGGCTGCCCGCCTGCCGCGCCACAGCATGCCACGGCGCTTGAAGCAACTATTGCACACCAGAGGTATTGCATTGTATCATACGAAACTGAAGGCGCTCTAATATATTAGGAATGACAGGCATCCATCAAAACATACGGAGCTTTCCTCGCAAAATAAATCAAGATACTACGGCCCAAAAAGAGAGCAGTAGTCCAAAAACTCACCAAGTCCTAGCATCTGTAATTAGTAACGTTTAGCATACACTTTATCGCCCGGTTGTTGCTTAGTCGCCATCGGCTATAAAAAGCTACAAGAAATTGTATAGCCGGCTAAAGAAGCTATAGGAAATCTTACAGCCGGCTGTACTGCCATGCAAATGCTACCCTGGTAAAAATTGGCAGTAGAATATGTGTTCCAAAGTACCATAGACCTACAGCCGGCTGTAAGATTTCCAATAGCTTCTATAACCGGCTACACAATTTCTTGTAGCTTTTTATAGCCGATGGCGACTAAGCAACAACCAGACGATAAAGTGTATGCTAAACGTTACTAATTACAGATGCTAGGACTTGGTGAGTTTTTGGACTACTGCTCTCTTTTTGGGCCGTAGTATCTTGATTTATTTTGCGAGGAAAGCTCCGTATGTTTTGATGGATGCCTGTCATTCCTAATATATTAGAGCGCCTTCAGTTTCGTATGATACAGTGCAATACCTCTGGTGTGCAATAGTTGCTTCAAGCGCCGTGGCACGCTGCGGCGCGGCAGGCGGGCAGCCAGCGCGAAAAGCGCATTGGCGCCTACAAACCTAACAGGGATACTTCACGCGTTGCGCAATGCGTGAAGTATCCCTGTTAGGTTTGTAGGCGCCAGTGCGTCGCCGCTCCGCTTTGTGTTAGGCTCTAATATTTAATCTGGCGGAGCCAGCGTTATTCAACTCATGATTTTGAAATGTTTGCACATCCTGTATGGATTATTCTCATTTTAATTGATGAAAACAAATATGTATTAAAGGAAAATATAATGTGTGGTTTGTAAATATTAAGGTGGTTCTGTACCAAACTTAATGATTTCCAAAGCACACGAATTTCTACACAATTTCGTATAGCCTTTTATAATCGATAGCGAAAAAGCAACAGCCAGGCGAGAAAGTGTAAAGCCCAGCGATAGGAACTTTAGCCCGGCTGCATAATTTTTTATCGCTTCGTATAGCCGTATGATTTTCTCCGCATTCTACAGCCAGCTATATGATTTTCTGTAGCCTTCTTTAGCTAGCTATAAGAATTCCTATGGTATTTTGAAACGCAGCTCTTATCGCCAATTTTTACCAGGGTAGGGAAGAACGCCGTATGAACATTCGAGAGTTGCCAAATTTCCTTGGATAAAATTATTATTTATGAGGAAAATTATGAATATTTTCCCTTGAAATTTTCAGGTATTATAGATCAAATTACAAAGAATATTCCCTGAAAAATTGGGGGGGGGGGGGAATTCATAAGTTTACCAGGGAATTCGTGTTTTACCGAAGACAATTTGGCAACGCCTGAAGGTTCATACGGCATTCTTCTTTAGCACGGCAGTGAAGGTCTGTAGTATTTTGGAACACAGATCCTCCCATTCCTCCCGCCAATTTTTACCAGGGGTTCTTTCCTACATGAGCAAATAATTATTTTGTTTGAAGTTAGCAAAAGAATCAATATTTCAAAACAAGCGAGAACATTAAACTAGGCAGGTATTTGCCTGTGTATTTATTGAAATGTCTAATTTTACAATTTTCCCGTAACTTGCATAGACAAAATGTCCAAGGGGCTATGATGACTAGCAACCAACTTAGTTTTACGATTATTTTTTTATCTACACCCAACTTCATTCAAAACAATTCACAGTTTCTGGCGGAAAAATCGTTATTACTTAACTAGTCTGCTTTCTATCACCACGTGCGACTGAATTTTCGCCTAAAAAGAGCAGAAAAAGAGTATGAAGTAGGCACCAACACGTAGGACGGGTAAAACTTTTGATACCCGCTCCTTTAAATCCAAGTACGTTTTTTCTAGCCATCAATTCAGAATATGGTAGGTATTCGTTTATCCTACAGCTTCATTAAGCAAGGCTGAAACGAACTTATGTCATTCTTTTCTAGGAATTCATACTATTCAGAATGATGCAAGTATCGCCTTAAACTTTGAAATTTCAAGATCAAGCAGAATTCGATGAACTATGCAAACGAAAGCTCTGCATTTATCTATGATGCGATGGCAGATACCTGCTGGATGAATGGCATTCGAATCATTTGAGTGAGACAACGAGAGGGGAGGGAGCAGAGTAGAGCGGAGAGGCGATTAGAGGAAAGTTATCAAATGAAGATAAAGTTTAAGCGTGTTTCCTCTTTAAATTCAAGCAGCCAAGTTATTCGGCTTATTGTTGCAATATTATTCGGGCCCTGGGAAGATATCATAATTTTGTTAAACACTAAGTTAAGTACATTCTTACACCCGTACATTCATGGAGTTATATTTTAATCTCATATACACTTACCTATACCGACTCCTCAGCAAAAGTATCTTGCATCGACGTAAAGTTACTTCAGAAATCGATATTATGCAGGCCAGAATTAACAAAAATTACTTATTGGCCTTAAGGTGATTTGATGAACGCTATATTTTCCTCTAAAAAAATCATGCCTTTATCACGTTGAATTTGCCTGTCAAAATTGGCAAGTGAATTCTCTAGTATCCTGACAACAGAATTGCGATCTCATAATTCGAGACAAATGACGAGAAGCTGAAAAAATGAAACCAATCGATGCGATAGATCACATGTCGTTCTGACACAGAATATGGCGTCCATCGAATCACCTTAATATTTTTTTCAATGGGTAATTCCAAGATGAGGCCAAGCTGCTTAAAATTTAGTTTCTAAATCGCACCGACAGTTGGGTATCAAAGAGATGCCTCGAAAATTAGTCTATCTATAGGGGTACATATTTTGCTCCGGTCATCCATCCCTGGGCACAGCAAAGTGTGCCATTGCTCTTGGTGGTGCCTTTTTCCTTTTTTGTTTTAAAGAAGGATGCTGAGTTTAAAAGAAACCAAAAATTGTTGACTGACTGTAATTAACACTTACCTACGTGCGTTCCGTCTTTTTAAATGATACCGTATTCCGAAATTTTTTATGGGCATTGATTAAAAAGAAGAGAAAAAAATCACGTATTGTTCCTCGTCAAAAATGATGATAATTAGTTCCTTTATGTAAAATTTGGCATTCGAGACTGGCCCTTCTCTGAAAGCTGCGCTGTCGTGCTATAGTCATCTTGGAATCATTATTTTGTGATTTTCCCAATTCAAGGCGTGCGTTTTATTTACCACCTATCCTCCTTGCTTAAAGAGAATACGTTCGAGTTGGAGAAAAAAGCCTTGTCAATAAGAATATAATGTCATGATGGTTTAAAAACAGATGTATCTTATATCATATTATTGTTGCACAATGCTGGTTGTGCTGGCTTTGCAAGATCGCCCGTATCGATCACTATCATACATCGCGAAGTCAGCAAACATATTTTTAATGCCTGTGCTGCTTTCTATTTTTATGTAAAAACATGAAAAGGTAGACTTTCAGCAGTTGTTTTTAAACCATTAAAGGGATTTGTTTTATCCGTCATTAATAGTTTTGGAGTTAAGATATTGTGCGCTCGCGACCGCGGTGCGGCGCTTTGAAGCGGCTCCGCAAGGTTTGGAATTCGCGGGGAAAATGAAGAGGCGGGCATTGACCAATGAGTGCAAAGTAAAATAGAACCCCTTCATCACGTGACTATCTGGTATAAAAGCATGCGCGCCTCAACGTGACAACCTCTTTCTCGCTCTTTCCTTCGCTGTGTTCAAAGTGTTCATGTTGTGTTGTTTGTTGACCCTGTGCAGATCTCGGATTAACAATGCCTGAAACTTCTCTCGTCAACGGATACCAAGGAAACGGACACATGGAGCCCGAAATTCCTGATGGCGAGAACTTTCTTTTCACCTCCGAATCGGTCGGAGAAGGACATCCAGGTATGAGTGTTAGCTTGTCTGGCCCCTTCCCCTTTGGAACATCATGGTGGATGTGCAGCGTTTTGGGAACATGTGCGCACCATTTGCTAATACGCCGCTAGTGGCCGACATCTCATATCCCAAATCGTTTTAGTTCACTTATTATAATGCTTCGACGTAAAAACTTCGCACAGTTGCTGTGCTCTCCGTTGGCAGACTCACCTTCCAAATCCTCACACTGTAATTTAGGCTGCTCTATGTACAGACATCTGATTGTCCTATTAACCTAGACAAACTTGTATTGCAGCATGGGACTGAAGCGCGGTCGTTCCTCTTAACGGCTAGCATAATTTCAGTTGCGAATGTCCAATCAAATTCAACCCCTCGGCTGATGAAGAACACTATGTCTGAAGTCGACTTTGTTCCTTTCTAACATCCAATGAGCCTATTGAAATTACAGGGCTTCATGAAACTGGCGCCTCAAACGATGACCTCTCTCAGTCCACCCCATCCTATAATTGAAGTGTCTAAATGAATATCATCTCCAGAATTATATCTAAGGATGTTCACAAAAGGTTTTAGCCGAGAACAAGAAGCTGTTGTGTTATTCATGTAGTATTAAGTAATTGTAGCAATGAAAACTTACTTACATCCTGCAGGAGTTCACCAATTTTGCAAATCCTCAAGTAATGCCGAGGTTTTATCATTAATACCGATCAAAGTTTGAAGTATGCATATCTCACGTTGACAGAACAGACAGCTAGTTGCCATCAGTACTTCCTATTATCCAATGTCTGCTCAAATGGGAATGTTCAGAAGAATGAATTTGTTAATGATACCATCATGCTGGAGCTCTCAGCACATCTCGATAAATGTTATCCAGTAATCTTAATTTAATTGGCTCAAGTCAATTTCTATGTTGGTGTATAGGACTTTACCCACAGGTATTTTCCGGGTCAATGAATTGGCAGGCCGTGGTCTGCTTTGTTGAGCCAACTAGAGCAAGTCAAATAATTTGTTTTCCTTGAATATGTCTCAAATTATTGAGGTTCTTCTAGAGTGATTCAGTTTTTCCAGCCTAAACCGTATCATCTGACTAGTGCTGACATCATCTTTTCATTTTGTCTTTTGCAGATAAAATGTGTGATCAAATCAGTGACGCTATCCTTGACGCCCATCTGAAAGAAGATCCAGATGCAAAAGTTGCCTGTGGTGAGTGATGATTAGTAGTAAGATTTATTAAAACCTCTTATTACAGACCCGACTGTCATTCCTTTGTGATGATTTAATGCTCTCATCCATAGTAGATTTACACAGTGAGAAAACCTAGTCACTTAGACTCAAATTACTTCGCAATAAATACCATAAACGCACCGTCTAGAGGTAACTATGAAAGTTAGGTTAAGCTTCAAAACAGAATGTTTAAAACAAGTCTCCAGCCAATTTCGATGGAGTCTAGCCCATAGGCAAGATGTAGATTGTCTTTATTTTTGCCTTGAGAGGGACAGAAATATTAGTAATGTGTACTTACTGATGCTCATTCCTCTAAAATTTGGTAAAATTTGGCCTCTAAATTTTGTGTCCATCATCTCTGTGGTGGCGCAACGTTGTCTATTTTTTCAACATTTTCTTTTGGTTGCTCATGACTTATGAAGGGTATAGTTGGTAGCAGCTTTCTACTTGGGTTTACCCAAGCCTGGAATGGCTCCTGTCTATTCCCTCTAATATCAAAGAGGAATCAGTGTCTTGTAAGTCCTATTACAGTAAATTACTCAATTGAACAATGGTGTTATTCCTTGCTATCAAGTGTTTCTAACTGCCAATCAAGGGTCTATGAATGGTTTTGTCCATGAATTTCCCTTACAAAGCTGGTTTATTTAACATGTTCAGCGGCCCAATTATTGAAAGTTCGTGACAAGACAAGACAAAACATAGTCCTATTTTAACTATGCAAAATATCGCATTTCAATATCTAATCGGGCTGCTTTAAACTTTCAATAATCGGCCCGCTGATTTGTTTTTCAAGCACAGTTGTTTTGGAGTTACATTGCGCTTTTAAGATGTAGCCTGTATTTCTTTCCCAAAATCCATATAGCCCTTGGGATGTTGAGATGATCTCTCCGTTTTATTCACATCATCAATACTTTGTACTCATACTAACTTTGTTGTGAAATTTTCCTCCACCCTCTGCGGGTTTATTGTACTCAATTCTTATTTTGTCTTCAAATAAGAAGAGATAAATGAAAAACAGAAATTATATCACATTAAACTGATTCCCCATAAAATGATTTCTCTCATGTCTTCGTATCTCAACAGATAGGAAAGAGTTTCTTAAACATGGGTGGCCAGTAAAATCCTTTCTTACAGCATAATTTTATCATGCTCCTAGAGCTTTATTATGTAAGCCTCAGTACAGCATTCATTTAATGTAGGTAGTTATGTAAGAGCCACCAGCCAGAACCATTGCATAACAAAATAAGGTCGTGTTCTCAGGAAATTACTGTTTTTTGCATTCTTTTATTTTGCCCTTTACTTTATTTTAAATATTTGGAACTTGATTCTCTTTTCAAATTTTTTAGATAATGGAAAGGTCGAAAATGTTGCCCAATGTTGTTTTTCTTGTCTTCGAGGAAAATTCATTTCGTCAAAAAAATAAGAACCTCAGTCTCTCATCATATTTCACATCTACCAAAAGTTTTGTCGAGTCTCACATTAATAATTCAGATTATTTTGTCTTTTCTTTCTAGAAACTGTGACGAAAACTGGAATGGTCCTTCTTTGTGGAGAAATAACGTCCAAGGCAAATGTTGATTACCAAAAGGTCGTGCGAGATACAATTAAACACATAGGCTACGATGATTCCTCTAAAGGTAATTACCCTTTGTCAAAGACGTTTTCTACCCTTTTTCCTTTCTAAATTCGGTCCATCTGGATAATTTTTGCTAGAATAAGATTTCACAGATGTTAGAAGAATGAAATGAGAATTATTTTTTCTCCTGCGAGATTTCATATTTTTGTTTCTTTTTCTTTTTTCTCTTCTTTTCTTTATTTTTTTAAAACCAACTGTCAGCTCCATTTTTTTTCTTTTTCTTTTTTTTCTTCTGAGTTTAATTTTATCAGTGATGCGTTTCTTTTCAGAAAAATCTAATGAGTCACTTTTCAAGATTCTGCTGCTCAAGGACTTTAAAAGTCTGAAAATTGTTTTTGCCTCTGACGGTCGGTCCTAGTAATAGCTCTGTCATAGGTGTTCGTTGTCTTTTTCTACTGCCCGGGACGGTCAAATTTTCTTAAGACCTCTCACTGAATATAATCATCTAATGCCACTTATTCCCTCTAAATAGGCCATAGTTTTATCTCTTGATATTATCTGCTCTTGCCAGACCAATGTTAACAGATCTCTGTTCTTAAGAATTTATTCATCGGAGGCTTTTAGACCATTCAAAAATTTGACAAACGGGCCAGATAACTGGAAAGTGAAAACATAATATCTAAAATTGCTTGATTATTTACCTGTCAGCTGCGCCCAGTGACAAGATTTAGTTTTGCGGAATATCTGTAAATCAATTTGACTTTCTTGTAATGCTACTTAAATTTGAAATAGTCAGTACATAAACAGGAATCATGTGAAATCACAGTTAAAGACCATTCATCTTGTTCATGATAGCTTTCAAAATCATTAACTTTTCAAAGTTGGCTAAAATTACGTAAAGAATGAAGTCATGGAAGGCTTTTCTGCACCATGAAATTGAATTAAACCTTTATGCCTATTTACATTATACTTACTTTTGGATTAAGCTTTGGCTGGTTTCAAAGTCTCTCAGCAGTAACAACGTAACTTTTGGGAGAAGAAGAATAGTTAGCTCAGAAAAGTAAATTGCTTTTGAAGGCCAGAAAAAGTTTTGAAAGTCAACTTTTGATGATGTCATCAAGAATTAAAGCCAAAATGCATTTCGGTTAAAAAGTAATTGTAGTGTGAGCTATGCTACCCTGCTCAAAGGCACAATGCATTTCCATTTATGGTCCTTAATGGTTTGGAAACTAAAAGAAAATCTTCAAAAGTTGCTCCGTTTAAAACCTTCACCCATAAGTAAAAAGTGCAGAATTGTAGATGAGGTAGAGGTGAGACAAAGGAAAATAATCTGAATGTTCGTGACCGTGTACTTTTGAGGTTTCTTCTTTCATGGTCTAGTTGAGAGAGGGATCTTCTCTGCTGGATGGTGTTAAACTTCTTTTTTTTAAAATTTAATTTAAGTCTCTCTAGAATCACTTTGAAGTTTGGAAAATAAATCTGATGTTAAGTTAGTCTTAGGTGGTCTATCAGAGAAGTTGATCTGCGGAGTTCCATCAAGGAATAATGCCCTCTTTCTAAGAATTCAGCCTATTAGACGGATCTGAAACTTAATCGTATTGCTTAATAATTTTAGGATTCGATTATGAAACATGCAACGTTTTAGTGGCAATGGATGCACAGTCACCGAACATTGCCGAAGGTGTCCACGTCAATCGCGCTGAAGATATGATAGGAGCAGGGGATCAGGTAGATGAACATGTCCCACAACGTGGAGTAATTTTCTTAAAGGGGTGCAAAAGCATCCGCTTGCTGCGTTTCGTCCCATTCAGGCACTTGCTCTTGTAATACATTCCTACAGACGGCAATGGCTCACTGAGTTTTATCACAAAGATCTAGGTCCTATAAGTTTTTCAATTGATGAATCTTTCTCCCTTCTGTTCATTTCATTTTTGTTATATTTTTTTAATGCAGTACAAAGCACAACTGTTGAAAGTCTTCAGATTTATGATACAAATTGATGTAATCCATACAATGAGGCAACTTTGTTTTGCACCAATATGATGGCACTACTTGTGAGCTGGAACTTAAAATTGCATTATTTTGTAATGAAGCGTCCCAGGGGTGCAGGAAGTTCCCAATTATGTGATCATGATTGTGTGGCTACTCTCGTGAAGAAATGGGTGGGCTGTGAAAATTGGGAGATCAGCCTGTAATAATGTTAAAATTGCTTGTTTCTTTGGAAGTCTCTATGAAATTAGCAGGCTTTTCGCTAAATCAAGGCAGAATGTAAATAAAGGACCAAAAAAAGGTCATAGCTTTGATAATTTTTGAGAAAAGATGTTCTTTGCCTTGAGATGGGTTTGTCTTTCTAATAGTGGGAGATCAAGAACTTTTTGCACCCCTGAAGCATCATAATGGCTCAAGTTGGAATTTTTACCCTCTCACAATTCAAAATTTGCGATGGATTTTTGAAGACTTATTGGAAAACTTATTGAAACTTGCCATGAAAGAGAAAATATGTGAAGTAGAGAGTATTTACAAGTGCTGGGCCATAACTTGCCTAAATATGATTGTAGCTTGAGCAAATTGGGGATGTATGATAGAGCACGCATTGGAATGAAAATAAAACTGTTCTAATTACATTTTTACTGGTAAAACTGATCGGTCTGATATGTTGCTATGATGGTGTATCAAGCTCCCAAGGAGTCGATAAGCTTAAGTGTCTCACAAACCTCGGCATAAAGGCAATAGGGTTAAGCTTTGGTTCATTCATTGCCTTAAAAAGTCATATCAAAACATCCTAACTGCTTCGTAATCTCCACTAATGGGCAAGACATCTGGTCCACTGCATGCATTTCATTGTCTTGTATTGGCTTCATGGGAACAATGTTCATGGTATCAATTCAGGCAAATCTGTGTCACATCTAAAGAATCAAAAGAGAATTACCATTTTAGGTTGTTCCAGTGTACCTGGTTCGTGTTAGTAGTAACATTCTTTCACTTAACCTGGTCATCTAAGTTTTCCTCAGTTCTAATATCTAGCTGATCTCTAGATCTTTCAGTTTTTTTTAAAAACTGGGAATCATCCTTTTTTATCATCTTTCTTTCAGTCTAGTCTCACTGAATTCTTTTGTGTGAATCTTCTGTACTCTCATAATTAATGAATACATAGCTACTAGCCCATATTTAAAGGAATTTTAAGTACTATTCAATTGGCAGCTAGATATTCGGGCAAATATGACTGAAATGTTAATGGTATAAACCTCTGAAGAGGTGGATACTAGGCCATCTGTTTCCAAGTAAGATCTCCCTAGAGATCCTTTGTCAAATGAAGATCTCTCAAGAGGTACTGGCCCGCAAACAGTCATTTCAGCCATATTGCTCTGTTAAACACCACACCAATGATTGCCTCTCAAAAGAGATAGCTCAAAAGTTGGCATTTTCTGCACGAAAAGTAGAGAGGCTTTAGATTCCTCCAAGGAATGCAGTGTTATTGCAGACAGGAACACACCCTTTCAACTCGCAACCGAGTTTTCATGGGATGTGTTGTGTAAGTATGCTAAATATTAAGTCTCCTAAGAGATATTCTTTGTACCTTTGACCTGTCTAAAGGTCCAGTCAGCATATCTGCCTGTATTGTGTTGTGTTATGTATTTACCTCACAAGAGGTTTTATACATGTGTTTAACATATTTTATGGTATTTTATTTTTCCTGCTATGTTGTCATGGTGGCTTAAAGTTTTGTCCCGTCTTTTTCCAACCACTGCTGAGCAATATGTAAAATTGATGTAGGGATGTGAGGGAAAGAAAAGAAAAACTGGAGACCTGTCACTTAATGTAAGTTCTTCCTTCCTTGGCAGATGCTTCATAGCTTATTGAACCCGTCTCAAGGACTACGCACAGAATACCAAAAAATTTGGAGCCTGCTAAGTTTCGGTATTATTTGATATGATGTCGCAAACGGCCTCATGAGCACGATGAGGTGGCAAATTTTCTAGGTGTCTATTTTGAGAAAAGAGGGGCCGATAATAATTTTTCGGCAAGCATATTCGCATGGAGATGTGAGCTGTTGCCAGGCCTGCAAGGAAAAAAGCTCTTCACAATCACGAACCAGATGTTGTAACATTTTTACCAGATATTGCAAAGGAAAGTGCAGAAAAATTCACATTTTGGCCCTGCTGTTCGGTAGCTTTGCACAGAGAAATCACCAAATTACTTTGTATTCTGCGTGTAGTCCTTTACTCAACTTTCAATCCTCAGTTTTTTTCCCCCCACCTTTGTACATGTAACATGTATATGTAATACATTATGACCAGAGGGTGTCAATTTTATCTTGTCAAGAAGAACTTTAGAAATTCTCCAAAAACATCCCAATAACAAGACTTTACAATAATTTCACCCTCTTCCCCATAACCTTTAAATATTTCACCCTTGAGAGTAAATATTTAAATTTTTCAGACTTAATGTGTTAATTTTTTAAAAGTTGATGCTCACTATGTGATGAGGGCTGCCTTGGTCCGGTAATACTGGGAAAACTTACAAATATCAGGGAATTTTAAAAAGTCAGGGAAAACCTGGAAATGTCAGGAGAAATGACGAAGGTGTCCAGGAAAAATCGTTAATTCATCTCTATTTGTTTACCTTAATGGGTTTGACGTTTTGAAAAACAGATTTTGCATAGAAACAACTTCTAATTATGTCTCCTCAATCTATTAGCATATTCATAATTGTCAGGGAATTTTACCAAACTATGTTTTAAGAAAATCAGGGAATTTTGTTTCTAAATTCTGTCGCAATTTTGTGTGATTTTATTGGCTTTTAGCACCTTCCCCCTCTTGCCAAGTGAGAAAGGATTCAAATTAAGCTACAGTTTTCCCCCTCATCCAACTCAGTTTTAGGTATTGCTGAATGGGTAAAACGGATTTGAAAAACGACGAGAGTCTATGCATCATAGCTTGAACCTGTTGAAATATGACTTGGATGCTGCTTTGGTTGTAACGTTGCATTTTATTGTTTTACGATTTGATTACAAAGGTTTTGATTACCAAACATGCGCTGTGATGCTTGCTATCGACGAACAGTCACCTAACATTGCTGCTGGTGTTCATATTAATAGATCGCAAGAAGAAGTAGGAGCTGGTGACCAGGTAGGAGTTGGACGCCTGTTTCCTGTTTCACTCCTTCATTCTATCTCTCCCTCTCCCCTCCCCCTTTTTGACTTTTTTCAACAGGTCTCTCATTTCTGTTGAAAGAGAAGCCTGTGTAATTCATAAGTGCAGTTGTAATATGACAGTCAAATTTTGAAGCGGTAGCTGTCAAAAAGACCTAGGTTAATTTTGACAATACTATTATTGTTTCAAAAAAGTTAAAAGACCAAGTATGGATGATTAAATCTGGTAAGATGAACTACATTTTACGGAGTGTTTTGACGTGTAGTCTTTTGAACTATGAAACAACCTACCTCTATGCTAATGATATTGATTTTGTCAGGGCTGTAACTTGATCATTGTCTGCCTGTACTCTGATTGGTTCAGTTCACAGGCAAATTATAAATCAAACTAATTTCAATTTTAAAACAGCTTCATCAATCTTCAAAAACCAGTTTAACCTAAGTATAAAACATGATAATTTCCTTTAGAAATTTTGTTGGAAGCACATTCACAAAATCTTCCAAATGATGCTGTAATCTGTATCAACATGTGTGAAATCTCGCAAACTCCAGAACAGTATACGTCTGGAAGTAATCTTTTCTTGATTTTTAAGCTTTTTACTCATTTCCTGATTTTTATAAAATGATTCTGTCATCTGACATTTTTAAGCTACAGGTGGAGTAAGTTTGTTTGTAACATGAGTTGCTTTCCGTTTTATTTCCGTTTCTTTTGAAGGTTCATAAAGCAGTACTGAAGATACTTACGGGTTGTCTTAAATGCCAGCAACCCTAGACACAAAAAAATACACACTTAAAAACAGTTAAACAAACAAAGCACTTGCTGTGCCTAGTGTGACTTCATGTCCTTCTAGTTCCCTCTGATCGTGCTGATTTTTGAACCATTTGAATTATTATATTCAGTTTCTTTTTCACTCTTTCTTTACAAACAAGAGAACCAGCTTAGAATGTATCTCTTTCCTTCCTTGCTTAATAATTGAAGAAAGTTGGTTGCTAGGTATAATAGTAAAGGTCAAACTCATGATATCTAAACTCATTGTATCATCAGTAGCCACATTTTGTCAGTTATAATTTACACACATCATTTTTGTGTCATGACTAAGATTTAGCAAGTAAATTTTGAATTAAACTTGTTACTTGTTCAAATATTCGTCCATGATCCTAGCAAAAATAATTTGGTGACTAACTGTAGACAGATCGTGAAAAATGCACCTCAAGCCAGAGACTATTCCAGTATCGTTTTTCATTGGACGAACCTCACAATTATTATTCATGAGGAGCTATTGATCAATTTTGTGTCTTAGGAAGCCTAAGAGCTTGATTTTTCTTACATCCATACGCATGATCCCGATTCCTTCGCATTGTAAGGTTTTCCTTTCCTCTTTTTCCCCAAGTTTTGATTTCAACTGTATCCCTCAGCCTTACCTTAAAACTATTATTTATCTCTTTACATTTTTCCATCAAAGAGAGAGAGAAAATGTTCTGCAGATGGAGAAGTATCTTCAATCAAGGAGATACTTGCCTCAATCTGTTCAGAAGGTATTCAAATATAGTGGTATACACGGAAGAAGGATGGATGAACAACTGAACTATATGAGTGTAAGGGGGTCATCCAGAGAGTCCATCGCATTTTGCCGTCAGAAAAAAACACTGAAGACGGAAAAATGAAAATATATTTGCAGATCAGATTACTCTCAGCTTTGAACTAAGTCCAAATTCCTTAAAAATAGACTTAAAGAAGACACGCAAGAAATTATTTTTTCTTACCCTATTATCAGTGAGTTTAGTGTCATCTCTTGAAGCTCAGTAATTCTTGTTATCTCGCCATCAGAAAAAATATTCTTTTCAATTTCAGAACAGCTTTTTGGTGGCTTTACCAGTCCAAGGTGTCTGTTGAGTGAGAAAACCGGGAAAGTCAGGGATAATATTAGTTGGAGAGAGTCAGCGAAAGGACATCACACTAGTTCACAATGCTTCAATACTAAGCCCCCTTTACTTTTTCAATAACGATTGCTGAGTGCGGAGAGGTAGAGATTAGGGCACAAGAGAACTGAACAACCAAAGATCTTGTCAATCTAACTTTTATAATATTCACCTTAAAGCAGAGCAGAGAACATATTATCTGATCTGCAAATATAATCGGATTTATTTTTTTCTTCTTTACTTACTGAATGAGAATAATTTGCAAATTTACAGATTTCTTTTAAAAGCAAGATAAGTCTTACCAATACTTAACATTCTCTGGTATAATTATCTTTTTGCTGTTGCAACCTAAACCAAAGGTGGTGTTATCATCTTGTGAAATACACCAAAATAGTTCTCTTAATTTAGGATTCTCTTTAAATCTATCGTATATTTAAACTATATTAAGAAATGTTGGACTTGAAGAATAGATGTTACAGAATTTCCCCTCTCGGCGCCCAAACCCCTCCCTCAAAAGATTTAAAGGTGTAATCTTCGTCTCAAGTTCCTCCTGTTAATCACCTGAAAAGCATGTAAATATTGAAGAAGCTCCATTGAAATTTACTCTTAGAAGTCCTTTAAGCCCACATTTAACCCTGCTTGCTGGATGAATTCTGAAATTATGGGATTTTTCATTAGGTTAAAGAATTCATGTGACAAAGAAATGCTCTGCCGTTTGCTTCAATTTCCAGCAGCAAAGTTTCCCCCGGAATGTTTCATGACTCAACTAAGCTTGCTTTCTTTCTTCTAGGGTTTGATGTTCGGTTATGCAACAGATGAAACTGAAGAATGTATGCCCTTAACGGTTGTTCTGGCTCATAAATTAAATGAAAGAATAGCTGATATGCGACGCAGTGGAGTATTCTGGTGGGCACGACCGGACTCTAAGACCCAGGTGAGTGTTTTCTCTGTGATGAATAGTTAGGAAAGGTCTTTCCCCCTAATCATCTCATGGAAATTGGTCTAGAACCACTTTTCTACAATTCATACTTCCAGGAAATTTGCAGTTTTTCAACGCTTTCAAAAAGACCTGCACTTTTCCCCTGAAGCATCTCCCCCCCAAGCAAAAGCTTTTAATTATATTGGCATCATTTTTTCCATGTATAACTTACTGCAAAGAAGTTAAGATGCATGCATTGAACCAAAAAATGCAAACGTATATTTCACTATTGGAACGCGCGAGAGAAAGGAAGAGAAGCGCACACACACTCGATCTCTTTCTAAAAAGGGGGCGGGGGTAGCTCCACCAGCGGAAGTATGAGTTTTTGGGGAAAAATGGGCGAGGAGCCTTCCGCTGCTCCTCGAAGTGAAAAGTAGGTAGGGCACAGTGACAAAACGAACTACACTTCTTGACAATTTCGACGACACTTTTATTCTATACTTTCGATAGACTCATCACACTAAGAACAGAAAGAATCAGAACATCATCAGAACCACACTCGAAACTCTCTCAAACCTACACGCGGCTTCCGCGCGGAGTACGTTTAGACACGGCGTGGCGGGCCGATTCGCGGCCTGGCCAGGATTGCTGGTGAGCTAAGACGAGACTGATTTCAGAGATTTTCTGAAAATTGCGATTAGCGTGGCTTTAGCTTCCCTTCTCTCCTGCGGCCCAATCCTCCGGGCCAATCAGGGCCTTACACGGGACTCTGATTTTCCGGGCTGACTGCGTTCACATGGGAACCGAGGAGCTAAGACTCTGCATGACATCATTTTGTCTTATCCTTGCAATTTTCAGCTGAGGTGTTGTCTGGACAGGAAACACAGAGCACCGTTTCTAAGTGATGCTTGTTTTTCCCATGCAGACAGCAACCCAGACTCTGCGTCTTAGCAATATGGTTTTATAGGTGATTGAGTCTACTCAGCGACTCTTCCCCAACTTTTTAGTGGATTCTACTGCTCGAATCCGTTGCACTATCAAGGTGCTTTAAGTGCAGAGAGGCTCAATCTCATCATGTGCTGTGGATCAAGTAAACAATTTAATCCCTTTTTAGCTCTATTTTAACTGTTTAGCCATACTTTTGTTACGTTTACTTTTTTTACAGTCATGGTGTTAAGATCCCAGAGATCTCATGAAGATTCATTCGATTTGCGTTTGAAAGAAGTGAAAGAAACTTCTTCAGAAACAAAACCAAAATATTGAGTTTTGATAATCTTTTACATTTCTATCCCTGTAGTTCTCAACTTTTTTCCTTGTTGACAGGTCACCTGTGAGTATTGCTTCCAGCATGGTGCCTGTGTGCCCCTGCGAGTGCATACAGTTGTGGTTTCAATTCAACACTCGGAAAAAATTACCTTGGAAGAACTTCGCACCGAAATAATGAACAAAGTCATCAAAGAAGTGATACCGACAAAGTATTTAGATGACAAAACCATGTTCCACATCAACCCTTGCGGCCAGTTTGTTCTGGGAGGACCAAGAGTAAGTTTTTTTCTCGCATCAGTTCTAGGACCCTCCTATTATTTTCTCTCACCATGCAAATATCCAAGGATAATATTTAAGAGTTATTTCACCCTCAAAGAGACTAGTAAATAACTCAACAGGGTTGGCGAAAATCTGGAAAACGGGAAAAGTCATGGAATTTGAGCCGACCGGGAAAAGTCAAAAAGTCAGGAAATTCAAAGGAGAAGTCAGGGCATTGACTGTGGTGCGTTTAGCAGAAGTGAGCGTAATTTAAAGGGAAAACAAGTTTCATTGAAATTTCAGGGAATCTGAAAATTTTGGAGTCAGGGAAAGTCGGGGAATTTGAAGATGAAAAAACTATGGCAACCCTGCTCAACTTGTGTGTATGAAAATTCTTGAGTTTCAATAACATGTGTTGCAGGCCAATGGTCAAATCAGGCTCTCCGGCAATACACTAGCTAAATTACACAATTATTCTTACTCAGATTGCAATTCTAAGTCTGTTGCTTATTTTGGACAAAATAATTTTTTGTCTTCGCAGGAAGGAATTCTTCAAGAAAATTTGCATCATTCTATCGTTGTTTTAATGACTTTTAGCCCTTCAATGGACACATTTCTCTAAATGTGTAGCTTTTTATGAATGTCAGAGTTTTTACCATACCCAAGTCAAGAATATGAAAGGTACATTTTAGAAAAGAACCTATAATAATAGCTTCTAATTCGATTAATTCCAACTTTAGAAATATTGAAAATCTAGAGATCTTTCTGAAAACATTTAAAACTTTGTAAACTTTCAAAATTTGACAATCAGCCTAGGCATTTAATGTAATGCCTGATATGACCGTTTATCTGCGATCAATACATATAGCAACGTTGAAACTGCATAAATGCATATTTAAGTTACATTGCCTCAAAATCTCTGTTGCTATTTTATTATTCGAAGGGAAACTAATTTCATGGGTTGTAATTGCTCTAAAAAATACGGAAAAGTTGGTATGAATTGTGTGCAGTCTACACTTCAGATGTGCAAGAAATTAAAATAAAAATTACTGAACAGGCTTATTCTGTTGATAGAAATCTTGGATAGTCTTAAGGCATTTTAATTGATACTATGCAGGAAGGAACAATTCTTTGTAATAATTCAACCTTCTTATTGATGTAGTGTGATGCTGGTTTAACGGGCCGAAAGATCATTGTGGACACATATGGTGGATGGGGAGCACATGGTGGTGGTGCATTTTCTGGCAAGGACTTCACAAAAGTGGATCGTTCAGCTGCTTATGCCGCGCGGTGGGTTGCTAAATCCCTAGTTAAATCAGGACTCTGCAGACGTTGCCTTGTCCAGGTGAGTTTGATTTCCTTTATTCTATAATTTTCAAATTAATGAGAAGTAAGGGCTGTCATTTTATAAGGAAACTGTTCTGTGTTCAGAACTGAGCCACACATGGGGCTGAGTAGACCTGAGTCCCTTTGTAGGAAGATTTAAGACAAGTCGGTTCATGGATGCCACACATCGGAATGAAGATTACACAGATAGAACATTTTTTGTAATCTTTGATAAACTCATTCTTTAATTCCTTTCCTTTGTTCTCTCTCTCATTCTGTTTGTTTCCTAACGTACCCCTAATTCCCCCTATTCATTCTTGTTTATAATCTTTGGAATTGGTGAAAATGTAATCTTTCTTCCGGTTTGTGACACTTCGGAGGCCTAAAATTCAAGAGGCTTTCAGAAATGGATTTCTTATGCCTTAACTCTCAATAATAAGGGGACTCCAATCAGACGGAGCTCGAGAGTTATCCGGTAGCATCCAATGGGCCATTAAACAGAATATGAATTAAACAACAAAGCTACTTATTACATCTTCTAAATTTCACAGGGAAAAAAAATCACACCCTGGAAAGTCTGGAAATCTAATCTTGAACCAAATATAATCGTGTACAATCAACATTTGTCAAATAGAAGAAATACTAATGATGTCCTTCGCATAATCCAATAATCCATCCTCCACTTGATCTGTGCTAACAATACTTTTTAATATCTAATTTAGAAGTTGATTTCTGAATTTCCTGTTGTGCAAATCGGTTTTCTAATTATGAGTTTCAAGTGAAAACTTTTTATGTTTTCTTTAGTTCAGATCTTGTCTATTCGGTATGTATTTTCATCTCACCTGCGGTCAATGCAGTGTTAAATATCGACAGTGAGACTACCAGACTATGTCCTTTATTTGCGGTGTTAGAAAATCTCTCCAATGTTTTTATTCTTTTAAAAGAGAACAAATCAACATCATTTCTTGAAGTTATCTCAGAATTTGCTGTGTACAAAGAAGAAAAACCCAGAAAGTTTTTAAGAAATGACCTTTAGTAGTTCTTTTTGTAATAATAAAATATGATTATAATATATTAAATTAAAATCATATGTAAATATATTTTCTCGACATAATATAAAATATTATTGAAAGTTCACAACATAGGGAACTAAGATACTTGAGGAGTTCTGCCATTGATGTTGCTATGCTCTAACTGTTGGTGTAACAAAAAATTCTACCTACCTACGTTTAATTCAAATGGATGAGAATGAACTTTTTCATTTTTGATCGACAGGTTTCTTATGCCATTGGAGTCGCAGAACCCATCTCCATTACTTTATTTGAATACGGAACAGCAAAGAAAACTCAGAAGGAACTTCTTGAAATTGTCAAGAGGAACTTTGACCTGCGGCCTGGTAAAATTGTCCGGTAAGTCATTGATCTTCCTGTTTCTTCATAAAATTTGTATCATTTGAGTACAAGTGTCCTCTTGCACTCAGAGGATGGGCATAACATTAGATTAAAAAATCATTGTTCAAAGCGCAATACTGATTAAGTAATAATTTCGATAAGTACAAGGCCGCAAAATCGAAAGTAATGTTTTCTTTGGCATGAAGTGACAGCTGAATTGTTTTTCTATGAGATGGTACTCCAGTAGTGATTGGAAAATTTACGAGCACTAAAAAATTGTTAGGCTTTACTGTGGATAGTAACAGTGTGTTAAAAAGGGAGATTAACCCATTATTTTTGTTTATCGGGTGATCAAAAAATTTAAAAGTGTTTTACAACCACAAAAGTCTTTTAGTGTAACTCTTTCTCTTGGTATCCGGGCCATGATATTCCTCTTCTTATTTAGCATAAGCCTCAATTAATTTACTTTGTCTCTAATTGTTTTCAGAGACCTGAACCTTCGTAACCCAATTTACCAGAAAACGAGCACCTATGGACACTTTGGACGCGACATTTTTCCGTGGGAGCAGCCAAAATTGCTGGTCTAGTATTGTAAAATTCTTTACTCTAGTTTGATTCGCAAATTTTTTTACAATGAGTAATCCATTGTCTCTTGCACAGTGACTCTCTCAGCCTGTTTGTTCGCTGCTAAGTGAAACTCCTAATTCTAAGTCTTTTCGCATGAAAGTATCGCAGCTTTTGCAAAGTCTTGAATTCATTGTTCTCCTAGAGAAATTATTTTTCACCCAATCATAATTTCATTTCAAACTATCTCTGTAGGGAAATTTTCTGAGACAGTTCTTTGGAGGACTACTAAAGTATTTGTTAAGATCGTTAACTTAAAATGGCAAACTTTAGCAAAACTCACCATTCCCCGTAAGTTTTCCTTTTCATTGAATTAAGTTCATCATTTTTTTTATTCTACACACCATTAACTTCATTTTCTCATTGTAGAAGTGGATAATTGATCTCTGCTACTAATTAGCATTCCCAACTCGAGAAAGAAGACACCGTCTCTGTGTAAGTCTAATAAAATGGACATAGTATTCCTGTAAGTTCATTGAAACTATTCTTAAAGAATTCACCTAAATGAAGTCAATAACCTTTATTATTTCTGGTTTCATGAACATTATTTAAACAAAAGAATTATGGCTCAAGCTTCTTAGAACAAACGAATTACCTCGCATGTTGTTCAAAAGATCTTTTGATCATGAATGTTTTTTCTTTGAATGCTTTTGTGATCCAACTGGCTTCGTACTGTCAATGAAATCTCTTGCCATTTTGAGTTACCTTTTTCAATCCTTTTTCAATTTAGTTGTACATAGTTGTAATTTTGTTTGCCGTTTATTTTCTCTGTAGCTGCTAGATTTAATCGTTACGTCGATAATTTTATTTTTGATTTCATCATCCAAAGAATATTTTTCTAACATGATGCAAATCAGAGCTTCAGTAGACTTAAAGTTTATGAGCAA
This sequence comes from Bemisia tabaci, assembly GCF_001854935.1. Taxonomy (NCBI): domain Eukaryota; kingdom Metazoa; phylum Arthropoda; class Insecta; order Hemiptera; family Aleyrodidae; genus Bemisia; species Bemisia tabaci. The sequence goes on from NW_017552322.1 coordinate 2,002,836, forward strand.
ATGATTTTAGATGGACGAGGTTGTTTATCAGAGTTGCTCTAGCCACGAATTTTAGTTTAAATTTTCTATCAAGTGATTTTGAAGCATCTACTCAGCTGATTCCATTCAATCAATCAGAAGTTTAAATTTCGAAACCTTTTCTTTTAATTAGATGATTGCGAAAGTTGTCTTTAATCCTCTTAAATTATTGCCTTTTATATTATCTGTGCTTTTCCTCATGGATTATTAATGAATTCTTTCACTAAAACACAAGTGATAATTCAGTCCACATAGGAAAAACATGAGCATTTATCCACCAAATTGTCCTTCAATTTTTTTTTGATGCATCAACTCTTGTCTGTGGATCAGTGTTTATATTTGAAACACTACATTGGTGAAGGAGACTTTTGAAACTTTCATCTAATTTTATTTTCGTCTTATGCCCCCTTCGTTCGTTTGTTTTGATTTTTTTTAGTATAATAATGATAACTAAATCTGAGTGTTATGTAAGGTTTGCATATAATCCTTCTCGAGTAAAATGTCTTTTAGCTCAGGAGCTAAGAAGCATAAACTTGTGTGAAAATTAATGAATTGCCAATCATCTTGGCCTTCGCTTGTCAAAAATACAAATGAAGCATTAACTTTTCTGAGTTGCTGGGCATTTTAAACAGAAGTAGCATCATTCTGGATCAATGAAGATGAAAAATATTCCAGTATCTCAAGAATACTAAGAAATGGATAAGGCTCATTTCAAGTGCTCTTAATCGGAAAATATAAGAATGAGTGTAATTTTTTACTTTCAATTATCCAAGGTATATGATACCCTCTCGAGCAGATTATAATTAACTCATCTGGTTTGCATAATTAGTAGATAATTTTAGTCCAATTATCGCACTGATCGTCAATCACATTTCGTTGTTATCACATATTTTTAATCTATAGTTTTTTATCTACTCATTGAATATTGGAAGGAGGATAATTATTTTGACCAAGCTCGATTATAACTTCGGTTTTGCTTTTTATTAAATCATCGTGTTTGATTATGCTATCATCCTTCCACTTCAATTTTTTCCAGCTATATGATGGACGAGAATCACCCTATTGTTTTAAGTGTATGAATCCTTTTTCAAATGATCATAATATTTATTCTATATTTTAGCCATTAAAATATCACTTTCCTGTTTTCCCCTTTTCCAATGATCAATCAATCAGTTTAAATTTTGTTGCATTGATGAGAATCACTGTAAATGCTTTAATTTTTATCTCATTTAATCAAGTTTGAAAATGTAAGTTTTATGTTTAAAACTGTTCCAGTCAAGACAATATATCTTATCAATTTTTATCCAATCTGCTTAATTTGATTTCACATCATTTGATCAAAGAATCTTTAGCAATTATCCAGTATCAAGCAATATAGCAGAAAATCCTCCGTTTCATTAAGATCACACTTAAATTTGAGGTATCCAATTTCTCAGAATTGTTGCAGAAATGAGCCTATGGACTGGTAGTCTTATCATTGTAGCTCTTTATTTTAACTCCTTTTAAATTATCGTTTTCCCCCCTGATTATTTTCTATCATCAATGTATGTTTGATGTCAGTCAGTGCTCCCATGGAATTAAATTGATCAGAATTCCCAATCCTAATCTGTCTTGTATTATTTTTTAATAATGTCTTAATTTATTTTCTGTGGAAGATAGTGTAAGTGCGAGATATTTCCCTGTTCTTTCATTTCATGTAATGATCAATTTCAATTTTAATAAATGAAATAAATTTTTCTAAGTGAATCCTTCCTCTTGTTCTACTTTTTTTTCTGAAGTCTTTTTTTCTTACCTTATGAAATCATCAATTTGGAACAATATTCAGTTAAGGTGAATCCACACTGATAATGAATGTATTATACACATCGCAGTGTCCAATTAATTTTGCTGAAATTCTAGTTTTACTTTGAACTATTGGCTAAAACAGAGGGGTTACATCTAGAGGCACATTTCAGGCAAATTTCCACAATTTGTATTTTATAAACTTAGATTTTAAGGTTGTTTCATAATTACGAGATTGTTCAATCCCTTGGGCTAAACCCTTTTTTTGTATTTCGTCAGGCTCTGAGCAAAATTACTGATTGATGAACGAATTGAGTAATCCAGAGTTGTTTTTCATAAAAATAAGAACTCACTTAGCCTCATTGCACACAAGGACTTTTTTTTGTCAGTTCGTCAATTAGTCCTCTAAGAGACATTGCCTTTTGAAAAAACCGATTTTCACAAAAATGAAATCCTCTGTAGATATTTTTTCAATAAAATTTATGAAGAGCCAAATCAAACTTGAATTAAACGGCTTCAAAAAGTGACCAGTGCTGTGAAAAAAAAAAAAAAAAAAAAAATTCCATGTAAAACCAATTTAGCTGAACCTTCTTGGTAAAAACGAATGTTTTGACGGATTTCATTCCACTCCCGAGAATAATCGCATAGCAAAACATAGAAATCTTTCAGCCCCTTAAAAGTATATAAAACATGGAACGTTTTTCAACTGTGGAGTTTGGCGCTTCTTGAAACCAATGAGAAACCGTGCTTACTTTTTTTGTATTTAAAATGGGAATGAAACAAGATGTGCATGACCCCAAATTGAACTTACCAGCGTTAACGCAGAAATTCAATTTTCATGAAGCTCGGCAGTTTTCGCAGTGAGGCATTCATTTTATCCAGGTCCCGTAATCGGATCCGCGACCACGTGCAGTCTGAAATGCAACACTGCAACGCAACGGAAGCATGCATTCTATGACTAACGCACTCTGTGGGGAGTTTTGGGAAGCCGCAGGAGAATGTCAATATGTCTGCACGGCGACTGCTCGGCGCTGCTGCTGCCGCGGCCGCGGCCCGTGTTTGACTGTTTGTTGATTCCGTTTCAGTCGCGTGAATTCGTGAGTGGCGGAGTCAGTGACTTATCCGCTTCGCGTCTGCGTCCGTTGCAACGTGTTGAATTTGTGTTTATACTCGTCCCCGCGATGGGAACGTCGTGCTAAATGTGCTCTGTGTGTTTCGTGTCGTGTTCGTGTGTGTTTTCACCATGTCATCGGCCACAAGCAGTGGCAATATCGTGGTCGAGTGGTTGAAGTCCCTGCATTTGGGCCAGTACGCCGAGTCCTTCCTTGATAACGGTTACGATGACTTGGAGATTTGCAAGCAAGTCGGTGATCCGGATTTAGATGCTATCGGTGTTTTTAACTCGACCCATCGGCACAGATTGCTTCAATCAGTGCGAACTCTCCGCGAAGAGGGTGCCGCGTCTGTTTACTTCACTCTCGAGGAATCCGCGGCCATCCAGGAGGAATGTTTGTGTGATAGTGCGAGTATCAGGTCCTCCAGGGCCTCCTCGGGTACCGGGAAAACCTCTGATAAGGAGCTTCCGTCCAAGAATTCTGCTTCTGCGGGATCCTCCAGCACGGGCAGTGTCCAAGAGTTGCATGCCTACCATGATGAGTATGAGGAGGGCAAAGCCGAGTTGGTTAGAATCCCCAGGCTTCAGTTGAAATCTCTCCTCAAAGAAAAGTTGTCGCAAGATGGTATCCAGCTCAGCAATCAGCCTTATTCCACCATGGTGAGTCCAGCAATGATACGTACTGAACTTTTTATTTGGTCACTTGCTGTAGTGGTTGTAGCGCTGGCCCTACGATCAGGAAATCCTAGGTTCGATTCCTGGGATGACGGTCTCTGGCAAGGGTCATATGAAGCTGGGCGCAAGAGGATGGGGGACCAAGAGCAGAATTAGCTCCTAAGGGTTTGTTTAATTAAGGGGGGGGGGGAAATGAAAAATGCATCATCTAGAAGGAAAAGAAATGTCTTTGATGTCAGTGAAGGGTTAGTAAGCTGCAGTTGTTAATTAACTAACTTTCCCTCAAAATCAGAATATTTCAAACGCTCCATAAGAGGCAGTCTAACTGAATAGCTAACCAGCTAACTGGAATAGCTAATCAGCTTCTAACCCATTACTTGAGCAGTCAGGATACGGATTTTTCTTTGTTTTTACATGTATTTCAAGTAATCCCAGTGCTAATCCTGCACTTACCTTGCCTACTCAGTGACTGGTCCAAGGCAACTTGGGATGCTTGGGACCCCAGCAACTAAAAAGGTCTAGGAGTAGGCCATGGAAGGAATTGCTAAAATTCTAGAGAGATAACTGGGGGGAGAGCGAACAACCTAGATGTTGTAGGTGGAAGGATTATAGTTCTCTCAGTAAGTAGAGTTTGTATGTTTAGGTCAACAAAATGAGGTAGGAATAGGCACTTGGGTCGCCATGTAAGACAGATGAGATTAGCCCTTGAAGGCTGGGTGAAGTGTATGAAAATGAAAAGAAAATGCGCTTGGGACTATCAAACTTCGGTTTAGTAAGGGATAAGGAATTTAAATGGTAAGGAATGGAAGGTAAGGAAATTAACTGGTAAGGAATTTAACTTGGGACTTTAGTTTGCAGAGCAAGCACTTAAACCCCAACCAAATGAAGCCGAAAAGTAATAGATTGTTCACTTCTTTTCTTCATTGTTTGATTTTAAAACTGCCCTTGGCAAGGATGAATCTATGCTAAATGTACTAAGAGTAGCGCATTGCATCTAGAAATCAGTCAATAGATCTTTCACAATTGGTTTATCATTTGATATGTAGGTATACCAGGTGATATACTTGAATGTCAACTTGGTAGATAATTAATTTTGGCTAGTTGGGCAGGATTTAGCAGACACAAGATCCAGAAGAGTCTTAATAAAAATATCAAAGTTGTCACTGCTAGAGAGAGTAGTGTAACTTGTCAAAATAGAGCAGGAGGCTTAAAAATTTTCCTAAGTTTTTTTGGCATCCAGAGCAAAATTCACGTAGGTTTCTCACACAAATATTTGAAAAAATCCCTCAAATTTGTACCTGAAGGTCCTCATGAAGTTTGAGAAGTCCTTCTCAATACTTACCTAATCATTGTTTTCCAGAGGCCTAATAATATCAGTTGCTCAGGACTTTAGTAATCGTCTAGAAATAACACGGAATACTGAAATACTTAGGAAATACTATGTGGCAGTCCTTAAATGGTAGGAACCTAGAGAATAGTTCTCGAAGTAATTACTTCGTCTAATGGGAGTCTGATGAAATGTTCTAATGATATTAAAAAAGGACAGTAGAAACTGACTGCAAGAAAAATTAGGAATATCAGGTAAAACCTCCAAAACTTTTACTCAAATCATGATCTACGATGAGGCGCAGTATGTGGTTGTTATAATACTTAAAGTGACTGAAGCACATATTAGTATTAGAAAAATAAAGACCTAGAATCATGACTTGGCACCTCACTTAAGTTCTTATCACAGAACTTCTTTCATTTCATTTTCGATAGGTACATGATTCCTAAAACAGCAGATTATGATGATAAGACGGAACTTTTTGTACTTACAAAAAGTATATTTGCAGCGAACTTCAACATGCTTCAAAAGTTCAAAATGATGAGCAGAAAAGTATCCGTTTATGGGCGATTTCCATTTACTCCAAGTCAAAATGAAATTTTGATAACTACTTTTAAGACTTTATTCTAAACATTTTAGCTTGCATGCATTTTTACATAAAATTCTGGAAAGAATGTATGCAACCACGAACATCTCGACAAATTTACATTGCAAGAAGATAAAGGGAATGTTGAATTGTTGAGGAGGTATCAGCTTTTCAGACAGCAGATTATTATATTTTTTTTCGTCGTAGCATTAGACCACTTAATGTCACGATCCAAATATCGTCACCTTCCGGCCAAAGTATCACAAGCGCCATGCGACGTTTAAAAATTTACGCCGCCATTTTATTCCTTTACAGAGAAATTGTCGGTTGAATTTGTTTAAAAATCTCACTCAAAATTATCGGCAGCGCGAAGAAATGTCAGTGAGATTTTCGGACCGCTTTGTTGAACAATTTCTCTATTATAAAAATGAAATGGTGGTGGAAATTTTTAACGTCGCATGGCGCTTGTGATAGTTTGGCCNGGGGGGGGGGGGGGGTGTGTGTGTGACGATATGGCGTTCATATGGCTGCGTAATCCACCTCTCGCATCTCCAGACTGAAGCAGAAAGATGCAGTACCTATTTATATTAATAAATTAGAAACTAATAAACATGGGCGTAGTAACGAAAATATGACAGCTTTAAGTGGAGCTGGCTTGAATGCACGAGAAAGACATAGAAAATGAATAAAGCACCATTTACGTCACAGCTAAGCCCAACTATCCATGCATCTGCGGTAATGATCACATCTACTTTACATCCGGGCCCGAGTGAGGGAAAGAGGGCGATTCGATATCTCATTGGAATGCACCGCGGCCGGGATGCGAGGGACAGAAAATTTACGATTGGGCACGCGCTAGTCTGCCACTAATTTTTCGGGGTATGGCCTCGGCGACAGTAAGAAGCAAACAGATTCGCGCTGTCCGGAGAATGCGGGGATTAAAAGGGGTGCGCCGGCATGGAGGGAGGGTGGAATGGAGCGACGCGGGAGGATGGTTGGAGTGGGGTGTTGAAAGGCGCGCGACCGTCCCCGTGCAGTGAGCGCAATGTGCAATATGTGCATGGGACACCACACCATCTATTGTTGCCTCAAGCAAAGGATTTGCGGTCTGGGATCCTTCGTGATGCCCTGGAAAGTCCCAGAATACTTCTAGGAACTTGAATTTGTGTTCTTTTGGGGGTTGGTTTTTTTCGAAAGGAGGGGAATTGGACCTACTCTCCAATTTTTTGCGGATCGCTGTATTTTACGGAACGAATCATGATTTGGTAATTTTTGGTCTCTTTTTGGGTCTTATGCTTACCTACTGGGCCAAATGAGCGTTGGACAAAGGTCGATTTTGGCGAAAAATGCGCATTTTTCGACACTCATGGCCTCATTTTTAGGCCAGTATTAGACCTAGGAAAAGACTAAAAATGACGAGATCCTGATGCATTCTTTAAAATATATGTTCTAAAATGAGCAAAAAATTAAGTACTTAGAGTTGAGGAAATCCAGCTAAGGTGGGCCCAGGAACGGCCCTTATTGCCGTTCCTCCTTTCAAGTCCTTGAATTTTACGTTGATTGGTTTTTCCGGTTATGACCATTTGTAAGATAGGTATTTTTTCTTGCCATGCAGACTACCAAAAAAAAAGAAGAAGAAGAATCTCGACAATTTTTAATCAAGAGCCAGAGAAATTCAAACACATCGAAAAGTTTGTAGCCAAAAAAGGTCTTTCTAAATTAGCCGGCTCCAGACTACGCGGCATTCGCCGAGTGCCGAGCCGAGTAACGAATATTCGGGGTTCGGGAATCGACGGGCAGATTCGAATATTTCCACGAGTGTACAGCGCCACACTACTCGTGAAAGTCGTACTTGGCTCGTCATTTGGTAAATAACGAATATCTGATGGGATAGGACAAATTTAATGTTCGCCAAGTGAAGAAAAAACACTGGAAAACGCTGCACCTCTTCGCCCCCTTCCTACAAAACTATAGCGAACATTCGGCAAGTGAGGACGAGTAGTCTGGATGGCACCCCGATGTTGCTCCGATGTCGCGATGGACGCTCGGCTTCGTACTCGCGATCCCTTTGACTCGTGCCACAAAAACCGACTTTCAGCGGGTTGGGGCGAATGCCGAGCCGAGTGACTCGCCTTGCGTCAACACGAGCCAAGTGGACGCGAATGTTCCATCCAGACTACGCGGGACTTGCCAAATATTCGGTATTCGGCGAGTAATATTCGGCGAATGCCGCGTAGTCTGGAGCCGGCTTTTAAAACAGCAGGCAATGAGTAAGAAGAAGGAGGAAAGTCATCACTCTTGGCATTCGCCTCATGCCTGCCATGATTCGCTGGTTGCGAAATGTGTCACTTTTTGCATCCCTGAGCGTAAGAAATTCAATGGTTTTCATATGGTTTCATGATGCTTTATGCAATTGTACCTGCGATCCGTTAGAATATCCAAGATTCCAGAACTCTCTAACCAAAACATAGCGTGAAGTGTCTAACGAACTCGCCCAGATCAGACAAAATGGCCATTCGTGGTCGCGTGGTGAAGCGGTCTCGTTGGTCGTTCTGTTTCGTTTCTCAACGAATGCATCCCAATGAAAACGGCGCCCTTCCCATGGGGCAAGTGAGGGGAGTTGCCAGAATGTGCTGGAGATAAAATTTTCCTCCGTGTAACTAAATATATTTCCTTGAAAACGAAGATCCATTAATTTTAAAAAAAGAAAAATCAGTCTTAGCCGGTTGTCGAATACTTACCTGCATGAGGTGTTGTAGCAAAGACATTGGTCTCAAAGTTGAAAGTCGCAATTTTTCACATTTTTTAGTCTGTATTTTTTTTCGTTAAGGCAGGTAGTACCAAAAGCAATTTTTTTTTGCCAATACTACTAAACCACCACATCTAGTTCTCAATTAGTGAAACTCCTAACCACTTATTTTAAAATGCATATTTAAAATTAGTTGTAAAAATTTTTAATATTGCAGCCTGATACTAGCCGTTTCTTCGGATCGGGGAATGACGGGTCGATAAGCGTCAAAGCACGTCTTCAAGACATCTTTTTCGCCTGGCGCCAAGTGAAGTTTGAGTCAGAACACAGCTCGAAAATACGCTGGAATCGCTTACTGGGAAATAAAACACATTGGATCTAGAGTCCAAACTCTTAAAAACATCGACAAGAAAAAGTACTCTTGATTCAATCAGAATTTTGGGCTTTATTACATACATAATTAGTTAGAAACATAAGTAATTTTTTAAATTGATTATTTTTTCATGCCTCCTCCAGAAATCCATCTCCGTTGAAAAAACAAAAAAAAATATATTTTAACGTAAGGATGACTCGTTTCTCTTCAAAAAAATAAAATAGGAATGAAAATTCTGAAATACAGCAACGGAGGTACGCATGGTTTCGCGCTTTGGTCATCACTGGAAAAAAAAAAAAACACATTGGATCTAGAGTCCAGACTCTTAAAAACATCGACAAGAAAAAGTACTTAATTCAATCAGAATCTAGATTAAATCAAGAACCAAGCCTCTTAATTTTAGCGGATTTCGTTTTGATTCAAGCAAAAATCCGATTGAATCAAGAGTATTTTTTCTTGTCAATGTTTTCAAGAGTCTGGACTCTAGATCCAATGTGTTTTTTTTTTTCTTCCAGTGCAGGGATCTAGGATAATAAACGGATTTTAGCGCTAGGGTGAGACCTATTCCGGGCCCGAAAGACACCCCTGTTTCCATGCCAAAATCTGGCAATGGTGGGGATACATACCCCGCGTATGTGTCGTTGGCGGTTTGTTTACGTCGACGACATTATTAGTCACTCAATTAGCGCCCCTCTCGCGGGGTGCGGCGGGGCGGAGGGGGAGGAGGGCCGAGGGACGACGATGCAGGGACAGACCGTCACCGTGGAGCGACGATGTATCCACACGGTCGCATCTTGCCCGGTGCCCGATGTGCTACATTTCACAATTAGGTCCTGACTCCTCGCTCACCAACGCCACGTGCGCGCCCCCTGAGAGATCAACGCACCATGGACCACGCGCCCCAATTCGGAGGGCTTTACGATTACGTCACGCCTTGGTGTATCATGGATTCGCCCTCACCGTGTCAAGTTCCCGTGATATTACGGAAAATCTGAAGTAAATGCTAAATTTTACCCGACTGTGAAATGCCAAAAAATTTCGCTATGAAACTCTCAGGGTTGCTCTTTATTGATAGAAGTTAGAACACTGTTAAAAATCCAGGATTAAAATTCGATGCAGGAGTGTCTATAGCGCCCAAAAGTGATAAGAATAAGCCGATAATAATAAGTGATAAGATGAAACCGAGTGATAAGAATGCGAAGTGAAATTGGACCGAGTTTTTAAGAAAGAACCAACCCACATTTTCGAAATAATTTAGTTAAGAATGTTTTTGAGTTCCACGAGCTATACATTTTCGCCTGCCAAAAACTGAAAGTCGAAAAAAAAAATTAGTTTGGGAAAAGAGGGGTTGAAGTTTATTTTTTACATTGAGCTTTATGCAGGAATAAAACTTCAAACCTCTTTTTCTCAGTTTAAACTTGATGTGGGTTGGTTCCTTTCTGATGAACTCGGTCCAATTAGCACCATAAAAGCGTATGACACTCCGCAAAAAGAGTAAACTTAGCTCAGTCACGCTGTAAGGAGAGTCAATTTTCCGATTTGAAATTACTTGTGATCGCTCTATTTTGAACTCCAAATTCCAAAATCTCCGGGGGAAACGACCCCTGGGGGAGTCGACCCCCCCCCCCCCTGCGGATGCACAATATTCCCTCGCAACGGTTTGACTCTACCTCCCAGTAAGAGTCGAATAATTTTCGGACAAAATTTCTCGGAAACTCAGAAAATTTTCCACGACACGTACCCGATGCGGAGGAGGCGTCATCTCAAGTCTTTCTTCCCCGGAGACGGCGAGGGCGGGAGGTCGGAAGTTTGGGGGTGTTGTAAACAAGCTATTGAATTTCCGCCGCTAAGCTGCGGGCCCGCGACCACCGGGGGGGGGGNGGGGGGGGGAGGCGCTATCGGGATGACATAATGCTTTGCCGGCAGATAATTGAAAAGGGAAACTGGAAACTGGGAAGCAGGTACGCGATTGTAGACTCGGGCGATACCATCCGAGACAGACTCGGAAAATTCCGACTGGAAGGCGTAACTCCGTTCCGGGGGTGAACCGCGGAGAGCGAGTCGGTTTGCGGAAGAGACGGCTCGTCGTTCCGATGTGTGCTTCGGTTCTTCGGTCCGAAGAGTTGCCCGAGCTCGGGAGCAATTCCGCGTGTCATTACGAGGCGAAAAAAATGACGATGGAATCGAACCGCAGTCGCAGAACAGCCGCCAGCGAACGAAGCAACGCTGCAATTTTCCGTTTTTCAGTTGATTTGTCGGATTTTATGCAAGAAAACAGGCCAGCAGGCTAGTTATTGATATTGGTAAACGAAGAAGACGAATAGAAAATGATGCGATCCTATTGGTTAAAACGGGTGGTTGTTGCAGACTAAAGCTGCTAACACACATACACTCCGAATGTACATTCTGGCCTATTGCGCATGCGCGGGCATCGAGAATGTTCCTCATTTTGTTCTCTTGAACAACTATTAAGTTATAGGAATGAGTAAAAGATCGTCGCGGGTATCTTTTTCTTCTCGTCAAACTGTAAATTCTTTTCCAAGAGAATGATGAGTACATTCGCGACGCCCTTGCATGCGCAGTAGGCCAGAATGTACATTCGGAGTGTACGTGTATTAGCGGCTTAAGGGGGAAACGATGGACCTATTGTCCGTGTTTAGCGGAAAGGAACCAAGCCACATCATTGTCAAATATAAGTAGGCAATTAAATTTATTACAAGAGAACGTTTGCACGGACTCCTTGGATAATTTTAAGGACTTCGTTACGTACTATGCAGAAAATCCACTGAAATTTTCACAAAAATCCGCACAACCGTTCTCATGTAAAAAATTAAATTTTCCAATGACATTTCGACGGTGAAACTACCAGACCGCGTATCTCGTTTGCGGTGTTTAAAAATCTCCACTCACATTTTATTTTTTTGAAGGAGATCAAATCAATATCACTCCTTACAATTTTCACAGATTTTTCTCCGCACAAAGAGGAAAAATCACGGAAGTTTTCACGAACTGACGTTGAGTAGTTTTCTACTTAAAAAATAAAGTATGACAGGAAGTCTGCGACGTCGCAAACCGAGGTGCGTGGTTTGGTAGTTCCACCGTCGATTTGCGAAGTATCGACTTAGCTTGCTCGTCAATAATGGATTGCTGAACAGGCATCGAGAGGTAAGAGGCGAATTTATCGAGTGGATTTGGTCGACTTTTTCAACTAGATCGGCAGGGTTGCAAACTAAATGAGAAAAACGCTCTGCTGCAGCCAAGAACTAAACTCAGTCGCTTGATGAATTTCAACACTTGCATCTATCCACTTTTTAACCCAACTCTGGTGGTAGGTCCAGAATTTTGGATGTAGTCGTCATTGCCGCCATCACGAGAACCAAAAGTTGTAGGCGCACCGTCACCTGAAGGGAATTCCGTTTTGTTGCAACGGAGGTTGGCAGGAAGTTGAAAACTTCGACCAAATCCACTCGCGAAAATTTGCCTATGGTCTAGGTTTAAGAAGCGGAAGCACCGAAAGGACTCCACCCAATGAAAGGGGGTTCGCAGTCTGGACGAAAGGCAATGTGCACTGGAAAAAAAATACCTTGGATCTAGAGTCCAGACTCCTGAAAACATTGAAAAGAAAAAATACTCTTGATTCAATCAGATTTTTGCTTAAATCAAAAGGAAATCCGCTCAAATTAAGAAGCTTGGTTCTTGATTTAAGCAAAAATCCGATTGAATCAAGAGTATTTTTTCTTGTCGATGTTTTTAAGAGTCTGGACTCTAGATTCAATGTGTTTTTTTTTTTCCATTGTGGCAACGGTGACATGTTGGTGGTTGGTGCAAAGTCGTCGGCGGTCGATCGTGGTGCGGGTTCGGAAATGAATGAAAGCAGAGACGAGTAGAGGGAAGTAAGAAACCTGTCCTGGTCATGGCCTTACTCGGACGGGGACAAAAATTCCAATCGAGTCGCATTAATTGCAACTTTTATCTTCCAGCCCTGCAGCCAACATCTCTATTCCGCGACCCCCCGCGTCTCATTTCCTTTCCGTCATCGCTCACCCCACGAATCGCGACTTTTTTTCACCCCCGGCTCGTGGCTTCCAGATAACCGAAGGGGGTAAACGAGATGTGCTCGATCCTGTAATAATTGTTTCTATCCCCAAGGGTTGCCGCAGTCGGCGAAAACTCGGAAATTTCTGTGAAAATGACGAGAGCATCAGGAAGTTCCTTTTGCTTTCTAGAAGGTGTGTGACATTTCGGAGAAAAAGTGGTGTGAGGTCGCGTTTGCAATCGTACATTTTGCCATAATTTGCCTCTCAAGGAACCAGGGAATTTTATTTCCTGATTTCTTTGACAACCCTGATTAGGAATCTTGGGTACCGATAGCTGACTTCAATAATCGATCCTCAAATAATGGAAGTGCCTGAGGCTTTGCATTTTTGAGGTATTGGAAACCATCAGTTTTAATAGGTTCATGCTATTAAAGAAATACGTTTCATTTGTTTTTCTGATGTATAAATATTAACCATTTACTTTTATCTGCACGGAGAATAAATATTCGATTACTATATGTACCAAATATTTGATGTTTCATATCAAACGGCGAAATTCCTTTCACGAAGTCCGGTATATTCATCGAATTTGACTCACACGAAAAAACGAGACTTGATTAATTTCTCTGACTCGGGTTGCATGAATCGAATTAAACTTTTGATGTGAAAGAACTTACCAATAATCCGGTTTCTCCACTCAAAATCGCGGTGAGATTCCCGTATTTTCCGCAAAATCGCGGAAATTTTTGAAGAAAGGTAGAAAGGTGGAAAGGAGGAAAGGGCTTATGTGAAGATGATGGGTGTATTTAAAATGGGAAGACCAATGACTTTTTATACCCCTGATTTTGATGAAGAAACCTGTCCTGCTGTGTTTAAAGTCTTATCCTGTCTAGAGTCCCTTTACACTGAGAGTCAAGACAACACCCTCTCATGGAGTCACAATCGGGAAGAAAGATTACAGAAATTGAACGTTTTCTGTAATCTTTGATCGGCCCTTTCTCCGTTCCTTCTATCATTCCATTTGTTCCTTGCCGAACCCGTAAGTCCCTGGTCCATTCCAGATTATAACCTTTGCAATCGGTGAAAATGTAATCTTTATTCCCGTTTGTAACACTGTGAAGGCCTAAAATACGGGAACCAATCAGAAATGGATTCACATTGTCTTGACTCTCAGTATAAAGGGACTCTAATACTGTCTATTGGTCCGTTAACGAGTCCGAGTCGCGGAAATCCCTAGGAATGCAGAAATTTCGGAATGCGTGCCCCCCTATATAGTTTCGGCGACAGCTGGACGGTCTGCAGCGTGCAGCTGTGCTTGTCGGGGACTCCGAGGAGAGTGGGTGGTGAACTTGCGGGTGGGGGGGGGGAGGGGGGCAAGGCGGCTTAAAAACTCGAAGTGCACGACGTTTGTGTCGACCGGATGGATCGGAGGTTTTTTTCCTCGTCTCCTCTGTGGAGTCCCGTGGAGGTCCGCACCGCAGCGAGAACCGCGTATCTTCAACGGGAACCCCATGGGGGATCCGCGGTTCTGGCGCTGCAGTCGGCCCGAATCAGTGATGCAGCCCGCCAGGCTGAGGAACGCATCCGAGTATGAAAAGCGTCAAAGCTTGGTGGTCGCGGGTCGCCCCCAAGACGGAGGGTGGAGAGGCTGGGGGAGGGTGAGGCAGGGGGGTTCAGGTGAGTAAATTAAGGATGTCGCTTGCACTCGGTGTTCTCACGTGCGCGGCGGTCCACGCCACGCTTCGGTCCCGTGTTGCCCGGCCGGAATCTCGAAAATCTCCGTATTTTTTTCGTGCAAGCTCATGATTTTTGAGTAAGGGGCCGTTCATAAGTTATGTAACGCTCTATGAGGGGCGACGAGAGCGTTACGCCACTTAGTTTTTACACTGGAAAAAAGAAACATTGGATCTAGAGTCCAGACTCTTGGAAACATTGACAAGGAAAAGGACTCTTGATTCAATCAGATTTAAGCTTAAATCAAAAGGAAATCCGCTCAAATTAAGAGGCTTGGTTCTTGACTTAAGGTTAAATCCAGTGGAATCAATAGTATTTTTTCTTGCCGATGTTTTTAAGAATCTGGACTCTAGATACAATTTTTTACTATTACTTATTTATAGATTACTTTATTTATAGATTACTATTTTTGTTTTCAGTGTACGTGTCTAACAGGGTGTCTAGCATCAGAATTTTCCCGATTCCATCAGGATTTGAGAAGTCGGCCGTCCGTTCGGATTTTTTTATGAAGCTATTTTTGTGAAGTTACATTCGCCTCTTTTTCCCCGCAAGAAATCAGGATCTAATCAGGATTCAGAAAAATTATGAAATCAAGATTTAGCAGTCAAAAATCAAGAGAAATCAGGAAAAATCAGGATTTCCTCAAATGGAAAAAAAAAAACTAGACACCCTGTTTAAGAAAAAAACCTACGTCTTAAAAGCGTGAAGAGGAAGGAAGGGGGGGGGGGTAACAAATGCTGAAAAAGTTCGCTGGCACCCACTTTATAAACGCTCCCTAAGTCGGGAAACCTGGAAACGTGGGGGAGCCGGTATTAAAAAACGTAACGCCAAATTTTGGATTTTTCGACTCGGGAAAGCGAGGCAATTTTACCGCTGAACCTTGACTTTCACGTTGAAATTAATCGTGTTGTTTTTCCCTAGACTCCCGGAATCGTTATTTTTGACAGTTCAAGGGAAAATGGATGAATATCGTTCGACGTTATCGAGGATTCGGATTTTGAGTTTTTGACGGGAATCGGTATCTTGTGTCTTTAAAAACGAATGAGAGTGATTTTTTTCTTTCTTTTTTGATGTGAAGATGTGAAGTTGCGTCATAAGTACCTAGTTTGACAATTTTGTACCTTAAACGCGGCACATCAAAATTTTAAGTATATTTTTCTAGTTGCTACGTATTTTGAACTATAAACATCAAACCGTTGAATGTCGTAATTTCGGTTTGATTTGAAAATTTTGGGCGTTAAAGTCCCTTGAACCAGGGCAAAACCGAAAAAACTGTAAAATTATCAGCTCTTTTGGGTAAACCTGAACCAACCGGAGCTTTCGATAAACACCGCATATTTTTTCCATCTTCTTCTTATTCTTTTTTTTTTCCAAGTATGATAAGTTTAACGTGACAGGAGGTAGCATTCTCACCGAAGAAAGCTGGTAATAGCCGACGATTAGGGCGAGATTGAGCTGAAGAGGGTCTCGGCAGTTATGAGCCGGGCAGGTCATGACTGCGAGCGTTGAAACAAAGGAGTTGTTGAAAAAATTGCGGATTCTCTCAAGACAAGTGAGGAGAGTTGAATGAAGAAGGAATGAAATTGAATGTCTCCCATCGTTTATTTCTTTTCAGAGGATAACTCGTTATCTCTCAAGGCTGGAGGCAGCTCCAAAAAAGTTGGCGCGTTAGAAAAAAGTTGGAAGGAGCAACAGCGGCCGGGGCGGGAGCGGGTCGGGGCGAAACTTGGAAGTTGTCGGAGAAAACTGGATAAGCACTTAAACGCTAAACATTCATTTTCCGGCAATTTAGGAATTAAACTCAAACCATCCACCAAGACATAAGGGGCTCATTTGACTTTTATAAAGGTGTTGTTAACTTTAATGACGCCAACAAGTGCAGAAATTCGAAAACTTTCGCGATTAGAAAGAAGTGTCTCTGTTTTAGTTCGTTTTTCCGTCAGTCAACCCCCTCGTTCCTCCTTATTTTCATCATCGCGGGGATTACTCCGTCTTCGCTAGTTTACAGCGTGTCTACCGAGTTGAGAATCTTGAAAACCGACAGCTCACGACAGACGACAAATCTTGAATCTAATGAAAAAACCCCGAAATTTGTTTCTCCACTTACCTTTCCTAGGCATTAAGATTTTTCACGGCCTCTTATACGTGGCTGTCAACTGCAAATTTCCTGAATAATTTTGGTATCCTTGAAACGGGAAAACGATTAACTCGAAGACTTATCTTCATGAGAACAGGACATTATTATTTTCAATATTGTACGCCTATCGCAGGGGTGCAGAAAATGCTAGGTCTCCCGCCCGCCCTGGCGTATGAAAATGTGTAGGAAAATATGTGTGTCAAAAGGCTCTTACAAGTGTGGAAGGAAGGAACATTTTTAAGGGTCAGAAGTCAAACACGGAGAACGGAGGGAAAGGAGAGGGACAAGGTTCTCATTTTTTTAATTATTGGTTATAACTTTCGTGGGGAATTGATGATAAAAATGTGTAAAGCGGGCGGGCGGGCACGTAAAAACGTGATAGCTTGGAAGACTCTGTACTATGTCGACCAATCGATCATATAGGAACAATATAATATGTATACAAACGAAAAAAACCACAGTATTACTATGAATTAGAGAAAAAAGAAACCATCAATCCACTTACGGGAATTTCCCACTTACGGACTTTGAACTCCCCTTCCTCATCCCAGCCCATCGAGCGTCTTAAAATTATAGAATAGAAAGGATAATTGCAAGAGAAGCGCGTAGTGCTTAACGCGACTAATGCGAGGCGCGAAGCGCCTCTGGAGGTTTGAACCGCGAAGCGGTCAGGGGGCGTAGCCTCCTAGTAGGAAGAATAGTTAAGAACCTCGAATGAAGATGTGACGTTCGCTGGCAGGTGGGTCGCTCTTATCGGAATTAATTTACGTTCGGCAAAAGTGACATCGTTCATCAAGGTACCGGTACCGTGCCCCATTATATGGCATCTTTCATTCGGAATCTGTGATAGAAGTCAATTATACGGTCATTGGAGTGCAGTCAGCGGCTCGACAGCTCAGGAGTGAATCACTGAATGAACATGCATCCAGCCAATTCCGCAGCCCTCCGACCTGAAACCCAGGGCCCTCAGCCTCAGCCCGAGGAGCCCAAGGAATCCCGAATCGGGGGGAGGGGGGAGGACAGGAGCCGAGGGTGCCATTCTGCTGCAGCAGCCCCTCCTCTCTCCGGTTCTGACCTCCGATTCGAGTATTTTAAATCTGAGCGAATTTTATGAATGGGCATCGGGTCTGGGTCGCTGAGGAGAGTTGCTCCGGCGACAACGGGGCTCCTGCATCAAACGGTAACGGTGCGATCGCTCCACGGTGCGTGGACTCCACGCACTCACCCCCTTCCAAAACTGGTGCATCGGATCCACGGGTCGTGGAGCCCACGCACCAAATCAGAGAGAAGTGGTGTGTGGAGCCCACGCCCTGTGGATCGATTGCACCTGTGCATCGGCTCCACGGTGCATTCCCTCCACAGGCCCGTTCCCGAAAAAACTGGACNCACCAGTTTTGGAAGGGGGTGAGTGCGTGGAGTCCATGCACCGTGGAGGAATCACACCGTAATCCATCAAACACCGTGTTTTCTGTCGAGTGTTTAGTTAACTGTAAGTGGTCTATCGCTTCCCTGCGCTGCCAACTTCGACAGCGTTCACTATTAAATATATAATAATAAACAACAACAAATATAACATAGAAAAACTCAGTTCACGGACCCTTTTGAACTTTCTTCCTTCTCGCAAAATGTTTCCGCTGGGAGAGCAGAACTTTAGTCGTGAGCTCAGAGCACTCTCCTCTTATACAGAAACTACTGTAACCGTAAAAGAAAACGTTCAGGAACCTTGTAAACAGAATGATCTGTTATCAGCGCCAACAATGCTTTTTTGTGTGTACGTATTTTGTTCGTTTAATATAAGGAAGCTTTAACTCTACTTTGGATTAAAATTTGACTACATTTCGATTTAATCCATTTCGATTGACTCTATAATGACTCTCTACTTTTACTCTGAATTGATTTTTTGCTGGAGTTTTACAATCTTAGCATCATGGCTATGCTGCCGGTTCATTTTTGCAAAATGCAATCCAGGTCTCCCCCTTTCCATTTTTAGAGGCAGCCCTCGCACTTTTTGAGGTTGCCTTCACATTTCTGTCCATTTAAGATCAGCGCGCTTCACTATTAATTTCCTTCGCATAAAAGAGCGCGCTTAATAACAATTGTTTCCCACAAGAGAGCGCGATTACTCAGTTTCCTTCGCAAAAAGCCATGCGCTTAGAAGGTTCATGCCTTCTGCCTCCACATTCCTCCCCCTCTCCAGGTGCCTTTATTTGCCCCACGATCGATCCGCGATCGGCCGATCGAGCACTCTCTGCACCCTGGAGCCGTGGAAAAGTTGGCAGCGTCGGAAGAAGCGGAGGTGGGGGAATGACGTAATCGGTAAAGTCAGCCGAAATTCCTGCAGGGACGTGGTCCTCTATGGCGGGATTACAGGAGCAGGGGCCTTTGTCGCGGGGCAACGGGGCCCATTGTCCGGCTCGCCCCTCACGACCCCTATCACCCGCGCCCTCTCCCCTGGCGGATGAACCGACACAATAATTGTCACCTCCTAATTTGTCGTCACTAATCACGGTCGCAGGTGTGTCTCCGCCGCCGCGCGCCGCTCCTCGCCCCCCGCGACCGCCGTTGTAGGGCTCCCAACCCCGCCGAAAAAATTGCACCACGTGCCTCTGGGCCACCCGAAAGTAGGTGTATTTCCATCGGAGACTCCGATGAGGAGCAGAGGTATAGAGACGATATATTTTGGAGACTCCGCACTGTTATCTTAACGCAGGCACATATCCCCTCCCTCCTCCTAGAGCTTTACGTGATTTCGTCGTTTCCCGGACGGGGGAACGTAACTCCATGCCAACTTTGCCAAATTAACTCAATGAATTTAACAGGGTGTCTAGCATCAGGAAAAACTGGAAAATATCAGGAATTTTTCTTACGCGAATCTCCTTAGCGGATAAGTCTTACTGCTTTTTGCCTACCGTGCCAGGAGTCGTCGCGGCGTCTTTGTTAAAAAATCAGGAAAATATCAGGATTTTTCCAAATTATAAAAAATATTAGACACCCTGTTTAATTTTTTACAAGAATGTTCATGTGTAGTTTACGCTCAAAATTGTTTCGTCATTTCGTCTTCTCCCAGTTAGAGGAACGTAACTCCATTCCAACTTTGCAAAATTAACTAAAAAAATTGAATTTTTTACAATTATCTACCTGTGTAGTTTATGTCCAAAATTGCTCCGATTTTTACAAGAGATCGGAAGAAAAATCAGAAAAATTCTCAGTCAGAAATGCTCCAGATTCTCCCAGTAACAATGCAACTTGCGAGAAGAAATTTGGCAACACTGAAATGCAGTTACGTTGTTTCGTGTGAGGAACGACGACTCATGAACGCTTTTTGACAGCGACGAGGCCAGAATGCGTCCGATGCTACACGATGGAAGAAATGTAAGGAAACAAGGTCCAAAAGCGGAAAACCTCGCGTGGTATCTCTCGGTACTCCTCATATACCATTGCCCAGACCTCTTGTTCAAAATCAGTTTTGTAAGCGTTTTTATTTTTCATTTCACTAATATTTTCGTATTTTTATTTTCATTTTCAGGTAAGAGTCGCTACCTAACAATACGTAACACAAATTTTATCCGATGAGTCGATGGAATGCGTTCAGTAAGTAGAAAAGTAAAAACCTATATAGTATCTCTCTCAGGATTACTTTAGCAGGATCAAAATATTGTCTTTGAAACTTGTGAATGGGCTCATTGCAAACTTTTGTCACTGAGGAAGGGAGATGTGTTTTTTTACGATTGCTCGAATTTCAGAATGAGCGCATAAGCCAAGTCTGAAATCCACTCTTTACCTGTAAAACAGAGATGTTCTATGTCTTGCCCATTCTGCGAAAAGGTGCAATTTACGACAAGTGCTCCGTTAAAACCATCATTTCGAAAAGTCAACGAAAACTGAATGTAAGGCCGAGATATTTCTGCATATTTTAATCACGGATCTAAGTAGCCCCCGAAATTATATTCTGCAGCTCGTGTCCAATAATTATTGTTTGACATAATACTCCTCATCTCTAAACGGGGGCACTTAATAATATCCAGCTTCCTCACTTGCAGCTGCTGGGTCCCAGCATCAAGTTGGGCCGCTCCAGGCCCTGCCTCGCTCCGAGCCCCCGAAGCTGAACCAGCTCAGCTTTAAGCCTCCCCCTGCCCCCCTCACCCGTTGCTTTGGCGATATAAAAGGGCGGCGCAGAACCGGAGCCTAGCGAAGGAGAGGCAGATGTGTCGGATGTAATTACCCGCATAAGCTATCGAAAAAGTAGACGGCACACAACGGGTCGAGTCAATACAAGAGGTCGGACAAAATTTGGAAGCTTTAAACGCTTATAACTCCGTTTATACAAAGCTTTGAGGTTCTAAAAATAATTCCAATGGTTTCCCCGTGAAATTTTTTTCATGAAGCACCCTTGATGATGTAAAATGTGACGCATTAAATATCAAAATTCGCAGTTTTAGTCAAAAATATCATGTCCGACCTCTCTGATTGACTCGATCCACTGTGCGGCACCTTTGAAAGCTCCAAGCTTTAAGGAGCCTCCGCGGACTGGCTCGTCTGTCTCAAGATTTCTTTTGGGCGCTCGCTAATTATTCAAAGCATCAGGGCCGTGTTCATAGTGGCTCCTCCTTAAACAGCGCCTCTCCTTGGAGCGTCCCCGTAACGTCTACATTGTGATCAAAAGATTCTCAAAAGGGGTCCTTCCATATATAGCCTCGTAAGTGTAACTTTGAAAATAAATCCGTGCAAAGAGTTTAAATGATCCGCCACAAGAAAAATTACAAAGTGAAAGAGGAAAAGTGTTGGAGTTTTTGCAAGTATTAGGGTCAGTGCTGACCTACCTTCAGGGTGTCTACAAATCCGAAAAGTCCGGAAACAGTACTGATTTTTTAAGGACGATCTGGGAGTACTTAGAGTCCCTTTATACCCAGAGTTAAGACAACTCGATTATCAGCTGACTGGCAGCCGGCCTTGGCTGGCCATGGAGGCCGAAACGAGTGCACCCAAACGAACGATATTGAGGGATAAGGATCAGGAATCCTGCGATGTCTGTCACACAAAAACAACAACATCAACAAATTGATCAATTAAAAAGAAAATGAGATTGGTTTGTGAATAATTTCTTAATCTCTTTTCATTTTGGACCGATGGAAATGACAATTTACTCTTGATAAACCACAATTAGGTGATATTTTCATTATTCTTGTTCACATTCGAGGTACCGCCATCTTGGTGCACTCGTTTCGGCCTCCATGAGCGAGAACCAATCAGAATTGGATTTTTTTTTAGGCCACTTTCAGCCGAACCAAAAGTGAGTTGTCTTAACTCTGGGTATAAAGGGACTCTAGGAGTACTGAAAAAGGGCGGAAATTCCGCAAGAAGGTCCGGAATTTCTTTCAGTTTTTTTGTCATTTTTGTCGCAAATTGAGCGAGGAATTGAAATTATGAAATTTTTCGGTTTTCGTCAAATGGAGGTACTAAAAAATTACTGGATTTTTCTGTTGAAGAGATACTGGAATTCTTGGGAGTGTAGTGAAAAACTACTGTAGAAGCACTGATTTTTCTGCCCTTAAAGTTTAATCATGGATTGTTTTCTCTCTCGTATCTGTATTTTCACAGCGGCAAATCATTTTAACGTCCTTGCAAGGATCTTTCCCAAAAGGCGAAGAGGCCTCGACCATTGCTCTGGCCCCGGTCCGTCGTCGCCGAAAGGAGTCGGCAGGCGTGCCGTCTGAGGCGCGCAAAATATCCCAGCTCGGCCGCGGAGTCCTGGTGTCGCGGAGCGGGGGGGGGGGGGGATTTTTGCCCCGCGTGGCCGGTCCGACCTGAGTGGCCGCCATCGCGGTCCACTCGCTCGCTGCAATAAAAGTTGAGCTTTTGTAAAAGCGTATGTTTCATTTTATCTATTCGCCGCGGTGTCATAGTATTCCTTTCCGCGGTCGGGTCTCGTTCCCACCATCCGGCCCTCACTGAGCTTCTCAAGATAGAATGCGTCGCTGCCACACTTACCTCACTCTTCGCAGGTAACGAGCGTGGCGATGGCCCAAGTGCGAAACCACCTACCTCCGTTCGCGACGTTGCAGACTTCCCATCTTACTTGATTTTTATTGAGAAAACCATTCTAATTTTTTGAACGTACAATAAAGGGCGATGGTGGGAAACCAGATGCTTTGTCAGGCTTTGTGTCATCGATCTGAAACTGAAAAATCATCTCGGATGTCACTCTTTGAGTGCCAAAAGCTATCTAAAGCTAATTTTATATCCGAGCCTGAGGAATTTTCAAGAATGATTATTCAAGAATGACCGCAAACGCGAGTCTAGTTTTTGGCCTGCTCTAGCCTCACGGTGGCAGCACTGGGAACGGAACCTGACCGGACTACGGCCGAGTGCGCGCATGCGCTCCAGAGTTGAGAGACCGCTCCGCAATTCACATACTCGGACTTCGGCCACAGTCTTACACATCTTCTTCAAATGCAAAATGGCGGCTGCGCAGTATGCCCAGAGACAAAGAAAGGCCCTCCATTCCTATCTTGGCAATGATGGGAGCTTTTACTTTCAGGACTCCAACATTCAACTGTTGAATTACCTATTGTCAGGTGGATATTGAACAACTTGTTTGGAACCATTTTGCTTCGCAAACAAACGTAAGTTTGGCCAACTTGTTTTGACTCGTAATGTCACCCGAAGCTCATCATCCACATAGCGTTATGCTCGTTGGAATTCAAATTTTTTAATCTAATGGAAAATTTTGGAACTTTTCCAGCACGATTCCACCACCTCGTTCCTCGAATCAGACCGTTTTCCCCCAGTGATGATCCCGCGATCCTGGAACCAGTTAAAATTCAGAGCACCAGATTATTGAAATTGATAGAAAAAGCTAATGACAAAGAAGACATAGGGGATATGGAGCGATCCTATTGGTTGAAATGTGTGGTTCTTGTAGACTAAGGGAGAAAATGCTGGACTAAGAGGGTCCCTCGTGGGCTACCGTTAGTTAGTCTATTACCTACTTCCCTTGTCCGTTGCAACCATCCAATTTCACCAATAGGATCCCTTTATATCCTTTTTGTCATCTTTGTCTATGGTTTTATTTATAAATTTCAATATAATCGGCCCGCTGGATCACCTCGTCGCCCCTCTGACGTAAGGGCGGATTTCGCTTTCCGCGTGAACCCTGTATTACCTATAAATCCATACTTTCGGAGCTCATGCAGGGATCGAGGCTCGTCAGAGAAGAGACAACTTAAAGACTCACCTTAATTCAACCGCAGTTCTCATCTGGATGTGACTCGATGTGTAGAGCGCATCAGGTGCGACATCCGTCCGCGATATTGGCGCGTCGAAAGCCACGGCTTCACAGGCAGTGCACGACGACGTCAAGTCAATCTGTTCCTCTCCTTCTATGTCTGCCTCTTTTCAATCCTGATGAAATTTATTTAATTTATTTTTATTTACATTAGAGTACATGATTGACACAAACATAGTGCCGAAGCATACTAGTCAGTGAAAACCCCCCAATATTCACATTTTAAACATCATCACTCATATAAACAGACAGATAGCCTAAGAAGGTGCTCGATTGGGTTCCTCCTGGGAGAAGACGCAGGGGACGTCCAGCAAAATCGTGGATAGGTGGCATTCCAGATGACCTCTGGATCGATAGACAAGGGTGGCGATTAGGTCTCGCAGAGCGCCCGGGCGCGCCGTAGAAGCGACTTGAATGTATGTACTTATAAAAATCATTTAGGGAATAAAATGCCTCACAAACTAATAAGGTGTTTACCCCTTGAAAAACGCGTTAACTTCCCAGTCCTTCAATAGTTTTCTCAATTTCAAGGTAAGATTATTATTGAAGAGCCAGATGACAGAATGAGACACTGACTGTTCAGCGACCTCCAGACGAGCACTTTTCAAAATTTATGAAGGGATGTCTAGTGTTTCTTATCATGTCATCAGTGATCAAGCCGTTGTCAAAATGTAGTTATGATCTTTGGCGAGGGGACCTCCGATATAGGGCCTCCCAAGGGAAGGTGAAGTTCAAAGATTGACCATGAATACGGCCCCTCAAAGAGAGATCGAAAATCACTGAATCCGGTCACGCGCAATTGATGGCGGAAGGGTACACTGGACTAAAAAACACATTGGATCTTGAGTCCAGACTCTTAAAAACATCGACAAGAAAAAATACTCTTGATTCAATCAGATTTAAGCTTAAATCAAGAACCGAGCCTCTTAATTGATTTCCTTTTGATTTAAGCTGAAATCTGATTGAATCAAGAGTCATTTTTCTTGTCAATGTTTTCAAGAGTTTGGGCTTTAGATCCAATGTGTTTTTTTTTCCAGTGTATGTATTCGATCGAAAAATAAAAACGCGAGCCGATCGACAAAATTCAATCGTCTCATGGAGCTGTCGATCGATTCACGACTCTGTCGATCAACTCACGGATTTGTCGATCAATTCACGAATTTGTCGATCGATTTACGGGGTTTTTCATTCAACCCACGGATTTTTCAATCGATTCGCGGTTATTGTCGATCGAATCACGTCGATCGGTTCGCATTTTTATTTTTCGATCGATTCACGTCGCACTGGGGGAAAAAAAAAACACATTGGATCTAGAGTCCAAACTCTTGAAAACATTGACAAGAAAAAATACACTTGATTCAATCAGATTTAAGCTTAAATCAAAAGGAAATCCGCTCAAATTAAGAGGCTTGGTTCTTGATTTAAGCTTAAATCTGATTGAATCTCTTGATTCAATCAGAGTTCATTCTGGGTGTATTTTTTCTTGTCGACGTTTTTAAGAATCTGGACTCTAGATCCAATGTGTTTTTTTCCCAGTGCGGTCGACTCGACACCAGTTTTTTAATTATTTTTCGATCGATTCATGACGATCGAATCCACACCCTCCGACTCGGCGCCGCGCGCCGCCTATGGGAACATAGCTCGAGGATGCGCGCTCGAGAGGGTGTCGACTGTCGTGGCTGGGAGGGGTGGGAGATGGATGCCATCAAGTCGTCGTCGTCTCCGCATTGAGTGAAGGAACCCGTGCGGTTTCAAAAGGAGAAGGGATTCATTAAGTCGGGTGGCTAAAACGTAAGACGCTCCGCGCGCCTTCGCCTTTATCGAGACGCTAAACGCAATCTCGTGGATTCGAGCCGCCTCAACTCCCACCCGAGATCCCGCACCCCCGCAGTAGGCCGACGCCGCACAGAGGGCCAGGAATCGAATTTAGCTGGACAAAAGTCCATTTTGGCTTGTCCGGAAAATTCGAAAATAGACACCACTGAGCGATAAGGTATATCATGGAGTATCTGTACATCACTGGGTTTGGGGGTCTTATCACTAATAAGACTGCGATGCCAAGATTTTCGCGAGCGCGTGCGGTGTGTTTATCCTGTATGCTGGCTTGGTTCAACGCTCATCCAAAAGGTCATGTTCCACAAACCTTCGAGTGTTTCCCAACATAACGAGTGTTTTACCAAGTTAGATTAACATGTTTTCATTTTACTTTAAGGTATTTTTATCAATTTTGTGCATTGTATAGTCTGGTACACACAATTAAAAACTGGGCACGAAAATGTCCTAATTTTTAGGTTTAAAGAGGTCTGCAATTTTCTGTAAAGATCTGTAAGGTTACGGACCGCTACCATGTGGTTCAATACATCCTAAACATCTAAATTTTCATTGGTTCATTTGCCTTTTCTTGCCTTACCGTGAGTTATGCATTTTTTTGTGACGCAAGATCGAGGATTTTATGCTAATTTCTTATATTGGATCACTCACGTGCCAGGTATTGGCGATTCTTGCATGTTAGCATCAATGCTCTTTCTCATTGTAAATACACTAACGAAAATCGATTTTAGGTTAGGATTTTCGATATATATCGATTCTATCGTAGATGTGTTCATATGGATGAAAGGCAGTGTTGCCAAATTGCAAGCATGCCGTATAATGGCGCTATCCTACGCTAATCTTCTTATATTGTTATTATAGATGTCCATACAACTGCGGCCCGACTTCTGGGGTTAAATTATGCCTGATTCTGAATAAAATTTTCTAATTCAAGGTTTTATTCCGGCTTTGCCTTTATATCTTCTAATTTCTGGCAAAAGAAGTGCATTCTTCAAAACAATATTTTCATTGGTTCCGCCAAAAAATACGCGACAAGCAGAAGACTCCTGAATTTTCTGGACATGTCTGGAGGGTTCAAATGGTCAATTTTGTGTAAGAACACACTCTGAAATTTTGGACATTCTTTGGTTTACTCGCAATTTTTTGCAATTTTCTGAGCAATGAGTATTTTCGTTGGGCGAGATGAGATTCAATACTATAATTACGCTGAAAAATACGCGACATGCAAACGACTCCTGAATTTTCTGGACATGTCTGAAGGGTTCAAATTGTCAATTTTAAGTAAAAGCACACTTTGAAATTTGGGAATTTCTTTGGTTCACTAGCAGTTTTCGGCAGTTTTCTGGGCTATGAATATTTCCGTTGGGCGAGATGAGATGCAACGCTAATTCTGCTGAAAAATACGCGACATATATTTCCCATATCGACGGTGAAACTACCAAACCACGTATCTCGGTTTGCGACGTCGCAGACTTCCTGTCATACTTTATTTTTTAAATGAAAAACTACTTAACATCCAGTCTTGAAAATTTCTGTGATTTTTCCTCTTTGTGCGGAGAAAATTCCGTGAAAATTTCAAGGAATGATATTGATTTGGTCTACTTCGAAAAAATAAAATGTGAGCGTAGATTTTTAAACACCGCAAACGAGATACGTGGTTTGGTAGTTTCACCGTCGATATATTACCCAGAGATAAATCATCATTTTTCAAATTTTTTGAATTTTAAACTGAAAAATGTTGAACAAAGAAAGCAAAACTGTAATTTACTCACCAAAATAACCCTCAGAAACCAATTTCTTCACACAAAACAAACTCAGGTACCTCTGAAGATTTGAGTGAAAAATTGCATTAATTACCCGTTGATAAAGCAATTTTTTTTAATAATTCTCATCAAAAACTTCAAAATTTCTTAAAAGAAACCCAAAATATGGATTCAGCGACCTAAATTACCCCTAAAAACACATATTCTCTCCTATTAGTAAGTTCAGGCGCCTCTGAGGACTTTTGTCCGGCTAAACTTGGCTGCTGGCCCTCCGTGCGCCGCACAGTGGATCGAGTCAATCAGAGAGGTCCGACATGGAATTTCTGACTGAAACTGCAAATTTTGATGTTTGTCTCGTCATATTTTAAATTGCAAGGAATGTTTCTTAAGGGAAATTTTACGAGGGAACCAATGGAACCAATTTTAGAACCTTAAAGTTTACTATAAACGGGGCTATAAGCGTTTAAAGTTTTCAAATTTTGTCCGACCTTTCCTATTGACTCGATCCACTGTGCGCCAAGCCAAATCCTCGCCTCTACCGCCCGAGAGAGAAGCCCCCCCCCTCTTTTTCTGCGTATACGCATCTCCCCATTGATCTGCTTCCGCGGGCTGATCATTGAAATCGATAGACAAAGCTTTAGACAAAGAAGTCAAAGAGAATGGAGCGCCTCTATTGGTGGAGGCGGGTGGGTGCAATAGACGAAAGAGGTACATAAGAGACTTACTCACGGCAACCTAGGAGGGACCCTATATTTACTCCATTATTTTCCTCTTAGTTGATGACAACCACCCGTTCCAGCCAATAAGATCGCTCCCTATCTTTTCCTCCTCATTTTTGTGTTCAGCTATGTCTATTAACTTAATTAATCAGCCCGCTGATTGTTGGAAGAAGAAATTTAGAAAGGGGGTGGGAGTTCTCTCTGAATTGATACGTTTCAGACATCTACAGTGATATGTCATCGGGAACCAATGACTCATTTGGTCATTAGGGGGCTGGAAAGTCATTGAAAACCTGGAAAAGATAGGACATTTTGCGCTACTCAGAAATGACTAAAAATACTACTACAAAACCCTAAAATTTTGTCTTTTGGCAGAACAATTTAGTCATTTTCTTATCGTTTCTTACGCTCTGTCGACAAAATAAAAACTCGTATGAGAAAAAAATTAAAATTAAAAAGAGAATAAAAGTACCTACTTTCAAGTCCTCAAATTTTTCATTTTTACCATTTCAAGTTACTTTTCCTGTGGAGGGAAATTTCATGAGGAATCATGCCCATAACGTCATTGGAAACTTGGAAAGATAGGGAATTGTAAGTAGTTGAAGACCCTGATTCGGCGAAGTGAAGTCTCGAAATTCTGAAACCTAGATAACTTGTCACTCCGAGAGTGAAATCCCGACTGCATTCGCCTAATTTGATACAGATGGTTCGATCCGTTTTCATGATAACGCACAAAACCCACAATGTTTGTTGTCGTACGTCGCGCAATTCCTTCAACAAATTCCAACAGGACATTGTATGATTTTCTATTTTTCGTTCGAATTCATCAGAACCTAACGCTCTCACCATATCCGATGGAATATTCCGTAAAGTAGCGCAATGCGTGACAAGTAACAAGCCGTCATCTTTCATTTTATCATCTTTCATCTTTCGCCGCACTTACCCGAGTCCGCATTGAGTGAGTCGTTGATCCTAGCAGTTCGCGTGCTACCCAAGCTCACGTGCTTGTGCTACTGTCCTTGATTGGAATTGGAACGAGTGCAGTTTTAGTAGGAAACATAAGCTCGCAAACTGATACCTCCGGCCGCGGAAAAAAATCGTCAAGTGCATCTGCTCCCAAGTGCTCAGTGGCGATTCCTCACAGTAGTTGACAAAACGGTTTCTCCTCCATTTAAATGTATTTAAAACAATCGATTGTTGGTGAAACAACATCATCCAAATTAATATTTTTAATGGATTTAAATGTAGGAACAACGGTTCCTAACTTCCAAAATCGCCTCTGCAAGTGCTACAGAGCCACCTATAGAGTCCCCTCATAGAGTAAGTTGAGACAACGGTGCTTATGGATGTCACAAACGGGAATGAAGATTACACAAATCGGACGTTTTTTGTAATCTTTGATCAAACCATTTCCGAATTCCTGTCTCCGTTCCCTCTCTCATTCCATTTGTTCCTTGCCGTACCCCCAATTCCCCGGTCCATTCCAGTTTATAATATTTGCAATTGGTGAACGTAATCTTTATTCCCGTTTGTGACACCGTGAAGGCCTGAAATAAGGGAACCAATCAGAAATGGATTCGCATTGTGTTTACTCTCAGTATGAAGGGACGCTAGAGCCACCCTAAGTAACCGTCTCCTCACTCGGTATTCCTCTCGGAAGAGCGGCAACGCGTTGTTTCCACATGGAGACGAAAGAACCGTCGGAGGATGGCGATAGGGAACCGGGGGGGTTGGAGAAGACTTAAAAGACAGCTCGACGGGGTTCATTAGCTCAACACGCGCGACAGCCGACCATCAACCGAAAATTCGCGTATTTTCTTTCTCTTCGTCGCCGTTTCCCCCACCCCCACCCCCCCTTCCTTGTCCCAAGAAGGGGGAACGTCACCCACCGACGCTCGGGAAGACTTAAAAGGGTCGCCCGAAAGTGGAGGAGAAAGTTGCGAGCGGGGGTGAGGAGGTTGAGGTGCCGCGAGAAAGATTCGTTTGCATTTGATAAATTTGTCGCCGAGTTTTGTTACCGTTTCAATGGCTCTACTTAAGTTCGAATTGAATTCGATTTTGTTTTCAATGGCTCGGTTGACTCCCCCGTCAGTTCGAGTGGGCAAAGCCGAAGGGAGGACGTCGCTCCCTTTTCCCGCCGACATCAATCCTCCACCACCGCGACGCCCCACCGCACTAAGCAGCAACGTCGTATGGTCATTCCATTCTTGCCAAATTTCACCTTTTAAAACGATTATTTTTGATAAAAGTCATGGCAAGTAGTTAGATTAAAAAAGAAAAAAGAGAAGTGCCGGAAAGTTTTCCCGAAAAATCTAATTTTATCGGTAGAAACTTGGCCACGCTCACGTGATTGTATGCGGGTTTTCTATAGCACGGTAGCGCATCAGTTCAGGCTCCCTCCCGCACACTCCGGGCCAGGATCTAATCTGGCGCCTGGCGCCCCAAAACTGAACGTATTTTACCCGTCAATCGGGTTAAACTCATTCGATTTTGTTTAAAATATAATAAAGCCACTCCAAAAGATCTATGTAAGTAGTCCTGCTCCCAACGTGGCTCAGTTTCGCCGTCAGGGTGACTTACTCGAACGATTTAAAATGAAATTTTAACAGAAGGTAACTTCCCTACCAGACCTGGCAGAAGTCACTGTGGATTGAACCAGTAAACCATCCATCGTGGATTGATTTTTTTAATACCCAAATCGTTAGTTTATCGGATGTAAAGAAATTAAATTGAGTTGCCTTTTTCTCCTTTCTCTCTTCTTTTTTTTCTACTAAAATTGAAGTTGTTTTTATGTTTGACGTCATCGGCGAGCAAGGATCTATATTCCGAGAAGGTTTCGATAAAGTGCACGTGTTGCGAAGCACGATGTTGGGGGACAAGTTGTTGTTTATGACATTTTTCAACTTTTCACCAGCCTGGTTTTCTCTTGAAAATTTCTTAAGGGGGAAGTTCGGGAGCCTTTCTCTAAGACCCCCCGAAAATTTAGGAGTAAAAGATTTTAGACGTTTGCACGATTCGGTGCGGAAGTTTGGAGGGACGTGGAGCCCTCAGCGAAACGAGCTCTCGCCTCGCGCGCGAAAAATCCGACTGCAAATACTGCCGTGCTAAGAAAAAACGCCATATTAACTTCGCGAGTTGCCAAATTTCCTTCGATAAAATGTTTATTTTTGAGGAAAGTTATGAATTTTTTTCTGTGAAATTTTCAGGAACTTTAGGTGAAATTGCGACCAAATTATCTGAAAAATCGGACGGAAAATATTCATCAGTCCACCCGGGAATTGGTGTTTTATCGAAGAAAACTTGGCAACGCCCAAAGGTTCATGCGGCGTTTTTCCTCAGCACGGCAGAATAGGAGCGGATGATTCAAATCACGAAAAGGAGCCGCGGTAAAAAAGTTGTGGAAAGTCGGAGCGGAAATAATGCAATCACAATCACACGAGGAAAGCTCCCGAATCGGAATTAAAAAGTTGCAGAGCGAGAAAGCGTCCCTAGGGTGGGGACGGGGAGGGGGGCCGGGGAGGCCAAAGCCAACAAATCATCCCTTCGGCCGTGGTGGCAGGGTTCGACAGTTCACCCCCCTCACACCACTCGCCCGTCCTTTTCCGGCAATAAAAAGTTTGGTTTCCGTTGGTGTTGACTGTTGCTTCACGCGAGAGAGTGTGGGTAGGTGGGTGGGGGTGGGCATGCAAGCTCGAGAGGAGGGGGCGGCTTCCTGCTTCTACTTGAGAAAGGGAAACGGAGCACATACAGTCGGAAACAGATACAGCTTTGAGAGGAAAATACTCGACGGCAATGATACGTGAGTGCGGCGACGGAGATCATCTCAGCCGCGCTTAGGAAGAACGCCGTATGAACCTCGGGATGTTGCCAATTTTATTTTGAAAAATACGAATCTCGAGGGAAACTTTTCGCTCATTTTCTGCCGATTTTCCCGAAAATTTCAATCATAACCTATTCTCAATTGTCTGAAAATCTCAAGGAAGAATATTAGTAACGTACCTCAAAAATATCTATTCTACCGGAGGGGATTTTATAAAATTCGAATAATTATACGCCATGCGGACTAAATGTTGCAATTCGGAACTACAATTTCTGGCTCAGCGGTAAAAACACTTAAGTGCATAGGGAAACTAATGATACATACGTTGTTTCTAAACTGAGCCAGAAATTGTGCCTTTCAATTGCAAAACGATGTATACATTTTTCTTTAGCATGGCATATCTCGACTTCGATGGTGAGATTCTAAGATCTCGTGAACGTTCGAATAATAATGCTTTTTTTTTATTATAATTTATTTTTTAACAGTAGAACGGTGCACAGGTTCTTTTAGAAATTTCTTGAAAATTCGCTTCACGTCTTTGAGAAAACCCCCTGAAATTTTCAAAAGGATTCATACAACCGTTCTTCCGCAGAAAAGTAAATTGCATGATGAAATTTGGCAGTGGCTTAAGTAACTTGGCTCCTTTTGGCTTTTATCGCGGTCCAAGTGTCACCGATGTTGGTTTCAGACGAACTTGGCTCGATCAAAATTGCAAAAGTAACCCATGGCGAAGGGAGAGAGGGATAAAGTTCTCTCCCTGAAAAGCTCCGAATGATCTCTAGGGATTGGCTGAGGGAGGGGGCTAGGGGGAGGTTGTCCTAGCGTTGCTATGTGCACGAAGGTGAGCAGTACTAATGGCGAAGAAAAACTTGGGAAAGTGTTTACGGTCTGCCGACTTTGACGCCTCTGGAACTTAAAGTATAGCCTAGGAACGGAAAGTACACTAAATTTAAACCTGTGACAGGTTCAAGGATCTACTCATATCGCAACTTGCCGGTGGGGGAATAACACCTTGAGCTTTGGTTTTTATCATAATTATTTTTCAAGTAATTTTTTCTAGCACACATATAGAACTTGACCATTACGAACTAACAATTTTTTGGCATCCGTCTTACTTTTAATGTATTATATTAACCAGGTATTGAGTTTATACTAACGGCAGAGAGTGATTGAAGTGGAGGGTATGTTGTTTTGTATTCTATCTATGTATATTATTATGGATTGTAAATTTTACAAAAATAAACCTGAACAGATTGCTGTCTTCGGTAAGCGGAGTTTAACTTTTCCTCTTTATATTCAAAGCAGTATCCATACAAACAAACCACTAAAGAAGGCATGAGTTAAAGTGTTACGGAACATGTTTCCTCTTCTAAATTTCGCAAAGAAAATGAATCACACATAGGTAAGTCTGAAAACTAACTCTTGAACACGATGCATATTAGTTAAAAAATGCCAAAAATACAAATGACATCATGCGTACTATCTAACTTCTATTTCATCTGTGTTACAAATACTTGTCAATATCTCGTTCAGGAGTTGTTTTCGAACCTCCCGTTTTGTGAATCTTTTTCTACTGAAGATTTCGAGGAGGAAACATGTGACGTTTTCTTCAAGTTCAGACCTCGTCAAGTCGCCCATTGTCATAAGGTGAATCCGCAACTGCCGATAAGTACCATTCTTGTCATTCGTGTCCTAATGCAGATAGTTTACCCTCCGGATCCGTCAGAAACGGTAGCTCCTTACTGCAAAAATACAGTCCACCTGTCCGTGCGCATTACTGAATGCGGTATTTTCATCCATTTTTTGCGCTAGTCGTAAGAACCGCGAAGCCAGGAGCCAAGTCGTCAGCCCCCCCCCCCCCCCCCCCCCCCCCCCCCCCCCCCCCCCCCCCCCCCCCCCCCCCCCCCCCCCCCCCCCCCCCCCCCCCCCCCCCCCCCCCCCCCCCCCCNCCCCCCCCTTTCTCTCGCCGATGGCTTCGCCCTCCCCCCGTTCGACTCCCTCGGCGGGTCCCCCTCGGTTACCGTTGCGTGTAATTATAGCGAGTTATTGTGCGGCGTTTGCGCGGGTCCCGGGACCTCGTTGCTCCTCTAATTGCCGCAACCTAATTTTTAGACATCAACCGGATCAAATTCGAGAGGGATCGGCTCCAATGAGCCCCCCACCCCACCCCCCTA
>NW_017552322.1:2036991-2073863 GCF_001854935.1 Bemisia tabaci
CCCGCTTCTCTTCTCTCCCTCTCTCTCTCGTCCTCCCTGTCTGAGTGAGCAGCTGAGCTGGAAGAGGCACAATGGGTCTAATCATAAGACTGACTCTAGCACTCGACTATCAACAAGTCTTCTGCGACGCTATTCTGCCGTGCTGAGGAAAAACGCCGTATGAATACTCGAGGTTGCCAAATTTTCTCTCAGAAAGTATTTATTTTTGAAGTAAGTTATGGATATTTTCCCTTGAAATTTGCAAAATTTTTAGATCAAATTAAGAACAAAATTCTCTGAAAAAATCGGGGTGAATATTAATAAAAATTTCCCGGAAATTCATGATTTGTCGAAGGAGATTTGGCAATGGCTGATGGTTCGTACGGCGTTCTTCCCTAGCACGGCAGTATTGTCCCCGGAATCGCTGCGGACTTTTATCTTTTTTTAGCTCTTCAGTGTCTCGGAGTCAATTAAATCGTTTGTTTCGAAAAGAGCCCAACTCGGAAAAACTTGAAGTTCGTTTTATTGCGGGAAAGCTATTTTTAGAATCAAGCGCATCGCAGAGTTGCCACGATTCTAGGGGGAACCGGGAAATCCTAAGGAGTGCAAACAATCAAAAGAACTGGCGATCAAATGCCAAGGAAAAGTGTTAAAATCCCTTTTGGTTGCTTCGTAGAATGTGCTTGTTGCTCCGAACAAGAAATGTAGCGTTGTCGTGTCTGGAAGTGTCAATTTTAAACCATCCCATTATTGTCAAATGCCCGGGAATTTTACCAAAATTCATCAGGAAAATCAGGGAATTGTTTGGAAAGCAATTTCATTTTCTAATTACATTGGCAACCCTAACGACTGGCAACCCTAACGAACTGTATACGTTACCTACAAGTTCTCCCCATTTTATATTGAAAAGATAGAAGCAACTTTCGTAACTCCGAAAAGTCGGATTTAACTCTTGAATTTCATTATGCATTTTTTACAGGTAACGAATACCGGAGAGAGGGCTCCTATCTGTAGCGTTTAAAATGTTTTTCAACAGTAGATAACAATCGGTACCAATTATTTTAGTCTTTCCGCGGAAGGATTGCTGTTTTCAACGTTGTTCCAATGGGTTTTATTAACCAATAATAAATTCAGAAGGAATAAAAGTGGAAATTTGTAAATATTTTATTTTGAATATTTAACCTACAGCTGGCGTTCACTCCGAGTTGAAACCATTGGAAAATTCACCATAAAAGGGATAGGTCTGAATCTCCAAATCTCCAACGATCATCATTCTTCACCCGATCACGGAACATGAGCCAGAGTCGCTAAAGCTATAATGATGAAAACAGGACTTTTTCTCTTTTCTCCCCTCTCCTTTCCTCTTCTCTCTTTTTCCCTCCTCCCTCTCGTGGAACCATGTAAACATGAGCTCGCATTAACCGTATGATTCCTTTGAAATTTCGCTTTGAGGCGGAGGATAATGGAGAAAAATAGTGGGCATTGTCGACGAAAAAGCTGAGCTCGTTCTGAATTTATTGTTTGCCCTCGCATCTCTGAATTTTCGAACGCGAGTCAAAAGGATGCATCATGCGCTTTGTGACCTGGATGTTTTAAAAGTGACTCGAAAAATTAAACTTGAAGCATGCCAAACGATGAAAATTTCGCGTTGTGATGGTATGCGTCGGGTTGGGGCTTCGAAGCAGCGAACTTACAATTCGTCGCCTCTCTGACATCGGAGCCTAACTACTTTAGGACATGAGCTCTGCCTCAGTCGGAGTTGAGGCTTACATAAAAATGACGTTACGTCCTTTTACCAGGGAAACCCTAAGTTGGGTTACGTCAGTGCGCGATTGTGCCGAATCCACCATCAAACTGCTGTGTTATGCTGCCGTGCTAAGGAAGAACGCCGTATAAACATTCGAGAGTTGCAAAATTTTCCTTGATAAAACATGTATTTTTGACACCATTTATGCATATTTTTCCTTGAAATTTTCAGATATTTTAGATTAAATTGCGTAAAAAATTTTCTGAAAATTTTGAAAAATAATATTCACAATTTTCCCAGTAAACTCGGGTTTTGTTGGAGGAAACTTGGCAACGTCTAAAGGCTCATACGGCGTTCTTTCTTAGCACGGCAGTACGAAAGAGTCGTATGCTGCCGTGCTAAGGAAAAACGCCGTATGAGCCATCAGGCGTTGCCAAATCTCAGTCGATGAATCATGAATTTTCGGGAATTTTTTTGAATTTTTCTCTTCCAATTTTACAGAGGATTTTGTTCGTAGTTTGATCTAAAAATTGCAAGGACAAATATTCATGTTTTTCTCCAAAATTAAATATTTTCCGAGAGGAAATTCGGCAAAATTTGAATGTTCATACGGCGTTCTTCCTTAGCACGACAGTATGAACATCCAGACTGGCCTAATTGTTTTTTGACGAAAACCGAATTTTTCAGTAAATTCTTGTATACCTACTTACAAGGTTGTCTCAGTCAGGGCGAATACCTAGAAAACCGGAAAATGTCAGGTAGTTCTATAAGTATTAGGGAAAACCGGGAAATGTCAGGGAAAATGATGAAAATGTCCGTGAAAAAGTGTTAAGTCACCTTTATTCGCTTCTTTATATGGGTTTGACGTTTCGAACAACAGATCGCGCATTGAAACTATTTCAAATTATATCCTCATTTTGCTCACTTATATCAAGCCGTTGTAAGCAGAAACGTGAAATTCTTAATGAAAGAAAAAAAGATCAAGAATTTTTTTTTTTTTTCGTATTATCGAATATCTATTGCCTAATCGAAGAAATGAAAAGGAATACTACTTTCACTTTCACTTTCTCGTGTGAAAAAGAAACTGAAAAGAATGAAAACGTATCCAAAGTGCGGAAGTTTTGGAACGCAGGATCCTCATTTCAAAAGGCTCTTATCAGTATTTTACTTCTTATGTGCCTTCGAAATCCTAAAATTTCATTAACGGAATGAGCTCCAGTCTAGGTTGTAGGGGGGAGAGGGTGGTCGGCATTCACGGTTTATCCTAACCTGTAAGTGCAGCTGCGTTATTTATGTTCCGTTCAAGAGCGCGGAACTGAATTTACCCAACTTTCAAAAACTTGTAACACCCCTCTGTACACACTTGCTGGGTAAAGCTCCCAAGTTCCTTTAGCTTCTTATATAATTTGAAACCAGTCGGCTGCGGAAGCCTTTATAATTGATGTGTTTTCTCCACACTAAGAATTCAAACGTTACGTGAAGCTGCACGGACATTCAAAAGGGGAATGCTATAAGATATTTGCTCTCAGCCTTTTTCAAAAACCTTCCGAACGTCGCAGCGAATTTTCCCCCCCTTTTTTTCTTTTTTTTTTCTCATCCTGAAATCGTTTCCGAACTGATGAATAACTCTTCACGCTCATTTCACTTCATTCTCTGCCATAACCTGATAAAATTGATCGAGGGTCCGTTGAACTCGAATCGTTTTTTCTAGGCCTTGTCTCCACGGGACGTTTTCATGGGATTTGTCTCAAGTTCGAATCGCAGGAATGAAACTTCTGGAAATTTTCCCAGCTACCGTCTCCACGGGACGGGGCTCATACAGTCCTGCGACAAGTTTGCGAGGGAAGATAAGTCAGTAAAAATCGAGTGCTCAACCGGGATTAAAATAATAATGGAACACGAATGACAATTAGACACATTCCTTTGAATAAACCAACACGAACAGTGGAGTAACCAACTAAATATCGTATGGTTCGCTTTCACTTCTTCTTCCACTCTCAGTTGGTCCTAGGGATACAAGGACCATATTTGTTACTGGGGAAATCTTGACTAACCCAATATTTTTCCCGACTTTGTTAGTGGGATTTTTTCCTGGGACAAATCCCGCGCAACGGCCCGTCGAGACAAGGCCTTAAAAGGGTGATATTTACGTTAATATTCGACGTGAAAATTGCTGTTTGGACAGAATCATTGAAACAAAATTCTGTAACTAGTGCAGCAACTGACCTGCCGTAACAACGGCTCAGACCGCTGCGCGTTGCGAGGACTCGCTGAAAAGCTACCTCAGTTCATTCGCATGTTTACTCAAAGGCCCGAAGAGTTGAGGTTTAAATGGCAGTTAAACGAATTTAACTGCCACTCGGGTCGCTTCTTCATTTAGTTAATTGTGCGGGCTTACTTTGATCCGTGTTTAACCGTGAATCGGGTAGTGTAGCCCGCCGCGTTTAGGAAAAACGCCGCATGATCATTCGGAGGTTGCCAAATTTCCCGCGGTAGAAATGTTTTTTCTCGAGCAGAGTCGTGAATATTTGTTCTTGAAATTTGTGAATGCTGTAGATTACATTATGAATGAATTTCATGGAAAAATCGAAAGTAAAATACTTGCACATTTCCCTGAACAATCCTTTTTTATCGGAGGAAATTTGGCAACGTCAGACGGCTCTTACGGCGTTTTTCCCCAGGACGGTGGTGTTTGTCCGCTGTCGATTCCCACCGTGGGATTCTCCTGATTATCGGTGTCGCTCTCATTAACTCGACGGTTCAATACCCTTTCGGAAGGCTGTGACCTCATCAATCGCCCTTTATCCGTTTAAAGTTCGAGCCAAAAAAAAAAAATTAAAAAGAAAAAAAAACACGTTCCGAGTGCAATGAAGGGTTTTATTCGTGCCAGCGCACACGTATAGATTCATACACTTATGAATCAGCCAAAATCTGACCTGCAGATTCGTTATCGAAACGACGATCTTCCGTCTATTTATCCTGCTCAGTCACTCCTCTTTAAAAACGAAAGTCACCATTTTAGACATTTTCATGGGTAGATCTAAGGTGCGTCTGAAGCTAAATCCTCTCTATTCTAATATAATCATTTTTAAGACACTCGATGGACGGGGTGAGGAAGGGAGGGGAGTAAGAAGGTAAGAAGGGGGTTGGGCGGCGCACTATGGTCCGAATAGCCGGTTTAAGCGGCAATAAATCGAAAAAGTGAAGTTTGGAAAAAGTTAGATTTTAAGCAGTAGATCGATAGTACATACTGTAGAGAAGACTCCTGTAAAATTTCACTTCGATTAAAGCACTAATAAAGATGTGACAAGCCTGGGAAGTGCGGCGCGCGGAGCACTTAATGAGTGCGATTCCAGNCGGGCTTACTTTGATCCGTGTTTAACCGTGAATCGGGTAGTGTAGCCCGCCGCGTTTAGGAAAAACGCCGCATGATCATTCGGAGGTTGCCAAATTTCCCGCGGTAGAAATGTTTATTCTTGAGCAGAGTCGTGAATATGTGTTTTTGAAATTTGTGAATGCTGTAGATTACACTGTGAATGAATTTCATGGAAAAATCGAAAGTAAAATACTTACATGTTTCCCTGAACAATCCTTTTTTATCGGAGGAAATTTGGCAACGTCAGACGGCTCTTACGGCGTTTTTCCCCAGGACGGTGGTGTTGGTCCGCTGTCGATTCCCACCGTGGGATTCTCCTGATTATCGGTGTCGCTCTCATTAACTCGACGGTTCAATACCCTTTCGGGAGGCTGTGACCTCATCAATCGCCCTTTATCCGTTTAAAGTTCGAGCCAAAAAAAAAAATTAAAAAGAAAAAAAAACACGTTCCGAGTGCAATGAAGGGTTTTAGTAGTGCCAGCGCACACGTATAGATTCATACACTTATGAATCAGCCAAAATCTGACCTGCAGATTCGTTATCGAAACGACGATCTTCCGTCTATTTATCCTGCTAAGTCACTCCTCTTTAAAAACGAAAGTCACCATTTT
This sequence comes from Bemisia tabaci, assembly GCF_001854935.1. Classification (NCBI taxonomy): domain Eukaryota; kingdom Metazoa; phylum Arthropoda; class Insecta; order Hemiptera; family Aleyrodidae; genus Bemisia; species Bemisia tabaci. The sequence goes on from NW_017552322.1 coordinate 2,042,705, forward strand.
AGACATTTTCATGGGTAGATCTAAGGTGCGTCTGAAGCTAAATCCTCTCTATTATAATCATTTTTAAGACACTAGATGGACGGGGTGAGGAAGGGGAGTAAGAAGGTAAGAAGGGGGTTGGGCGGCGTAGCAACCAGAGGGCGGAGCCTCCTAGTTGGCTTATAAATTCATAGTAAACCACGCAGGATGTCAAAATTGGCCTTGACTCATGCCAAACATTCTCAGGAACATTCAGTGACCCTCTTTTAAAAACATAGAGCCTTTTTTTTTCAAACTTAAATTCACTCATTATTGTATTTCATGCAGAGACTTAAAGTATATTGACAATTGAATTTGCTCGTAACACAGTTAAGGTTAGGTTAGGTTAGCCAGTTGCCTGTATCACAGCTAAAGCAGGATTGTCAATATTTTACTTGCCAAATCCCTCCACACTCTGCAAGGAACATTAAAATACGCAATTTGGCAACCTCGGCGGAGGAGGGGTGGTTGGACTTTACATTTTCCGCCGCAGGACTCTCTTACGAAGGGATGAAGGGCCGGAGGGGGGGGAGGCAAAAAGCTCAGGGCCATGGTGGAGCTTTGCAGGACGAGAATTTATCGTCCCCCCTGGCTAATGTACACCTACCGAGCCGGGCATCCGGGCAACTCGGAGCGGTAAATTCATCATAACCTCTAAATTTTCCGGACACGACTCTCTCGTGCCGTATATGTCACGGGGCTAAACGGCGCTTTGCGTTCGTGTCTCGAGCATTGTGCACGGTTCGCCTCGATTCAGCTAAGAGCAGCCGGCTCCGCCGGCTGAAAATATAATTTTAATAGAAATTCTTGCAATTTCTAATGCAAAATAAAGAGTGTTTACTTAAAATAAATCTGTAGAGATAGGCGGAATCTTCGGTCTTGTTGATTGGCCCCAAGCTAATAAGTGAGCTGATTAAATGTGTTCGGATGTATTTCCAAAATAGGATCAACTCTCATGGGGCTTTATTACGTACATAATTAGTTAGAAACATAAGTAATTTTTTACTTTAATTAAAAATTGACCGATTTTATTTCAATTACATAAATAGGGTATTTTTCATTTGCATGGTAGGTTATTCTTAGGCAAGACAGCCGTACGTATTATCTACTGCATGCTTTCGTGGTTGCGTTTTGGACACACAACAAACACATTTTCAGGTTAGAAATTGGCAGAAGAGGGTGGCACTTTACTTGTAAGCACTGTTTTCATTGGCTCTCTGGAGATTACTGTCACTTGTTGCTGTCATGCCTATGAAACTGCGTCATTTTTTTGTGCTCCTACGGCCTCATACGTCTCGTTTTGATACAATTAAGATGAATTTTGCTGTCTTAGCTATTTCCGCTATTACATCTAAAAGAGTTCAGACGAAATTTGAAGGAAAATGGATTTTGAAAATTTGACCCTTACTGCTCTCTTCGCTATCACGGCAGTTATATAGAAGACAGACACAGACACTACTCAAGTTCCTGGAAAAACAGAAGCCTCGAATGCGCATATTTCCCGTTCTTTTCTTTTCCCACGCTCGCGACGCATCACAGGCGAGTCTGTTCCGGACCGTTTCTTTCAGCGATAGCTCGCGATCCGACTCATTAAATGATTGTCAGCCGAAAGCGGGTCACACTTGACAGCCGTCCCCGGACACCGTCGAGAGGCGAAGGTGTGAAAAGCCCGAGAGCAAGGGCGGAAAATCGTCGAGGGTCCCACGCGGAAAAGCGGGAAAGAAAATCCGCATCCCGGGCCAAGAGAGGCAACCGTGCCGAAGGTTCGGGGATGGCACAAAAGGGTATTGCGCGAGGAGCAACGGAGGAAAATAAATATAAAATAAAAAGAAACCCGCCTCTCATTTCGGGACCGGCACAGCGGTGTACAGTGGGAAGAATTATTCAAAACGAGGTCGGGAGTGAAATGTTCTGATTAAAAGTGCGAATTTCGCTGCTCGTTCCTTCATATCGTCACCTTCGGGCCAAAGTATCACAAGCGCCATGCGGCGTTTCAAAATTTCCGCCGCCATTTTATTTTTTTAGAGATATTGTACAACGAGGTCGTCCGAAACTTTCACTGAATTTTCTTTGTGTTACCGACCAAATTCGGTGAAATTTTCAAACAGATTCAATCCACAAAATCTCTGTAAAAAAATGAAATGGCGGCGGAAATTTTAAAACGTCGCATGGCGCTTGTGATACTTTGGCCGGAAGGTGACAGAAATTGAGATGTTTTTTGGGGAAATTTAATAAGAAAACCAGTGGACCCATTTTTAAACCAGCACATTTTGTATCGGCGAGGGTATAAGCTTTTTCCCCTGCAATCAGCATGACTGGTCCAGCCGCCCCCATAATTTCATTCCACTTTGCGACGTCGGTTTGAGCACCCGCCAGGGACCAGGTGAGCGAGACAGGCACAGAAAAGAAGTAATTAGTGAGTGCCCGAATGAAGTGGTCTCGTCGTCGCCAAAAACAAAACTGGAGTCGCGAGCGGGAGAAAAAAACCCTGGGATAGAAATTCTGGAAATGAAGATTTGTTGCAGTTAAAAAAGGAGAGAATCGCCGGGGTCGCGGAGCGCATCGCCATTTTAATGAGCTGAGCGCGCGCGCCATGGTTCGCCACCTTTGGGACCCGTCCGAAGTCGTTCGGGTCTTCCCTCGGGTTTTCAGAGATTCTTAGAATGTTTTGGACGTATTTATGCCTCAAGGAAGTTTGTGAAAATGAACTAATTAAAAAAGAATTATTTGCATATGATTCTCGTGCAACAGTTCTTCGTGATCTCGTTCATTTTCACCTAGTACCTTTCAGCATAAATATATGTCCAGTTCAGATATTGCGGTCGGTTCGACGGGGTTAGTAACGTTTTGACACAAAAACAGGGCTTTAAAGTGTCAAACTAAACCGGAAACATGGAATTCGCTATTGAAAAAACTTAATCCTGAACCTTAAGTTTCACTACGTGGCTCAGAATCGTTATTTAAAATTCACAGGGTTGCCACAGTCAGGGAATACCGGGAATTGTCCGGGAAAATGATAAAATTATCAGGGAAAATCGTCAACTCGCCTTTATTTGCTCTCTAGAATGAGTTTGGCGTATCTAATAACAATAACTTTTGCTTGAAAACTGTTTAAAATCATGTCTTTTCAACTATCTGCCGTATCTTTACCTGTCAGGGAACTCTACAAAAACGTGTCAGGGAATTGAAAGAAATTTCATTTTCTAACCTCTGTGGCAACCCTGAATTCATCTTTACGCCCTTCATACAAAAGTTAACGCAACTGAACCGTTTGTATCATGCTTCAGTATTGATCGTTTTCCATGAAAAACTCGGATCCGGATTTCTCTTTCCAATTTTAGAAAATTTGCTCCACAAAAAAATTACCGGCGTTAAGTGGAACCCATTTTAACGTTGACGACCTCTCATCTACTTAAATATATTTAGTTTTATTTTTTATGAGCAAAATTTAAACATAAAATGCTGCAATATATGATTGTGATGATTCTTTATCCAGGACCAAGAAGTTTTTCAAGCTTACATTAAAATTTGATGCGTGGAAAAATTCCATTCTCGTGGATTATAATTTTCAATTCACACCCTGTCTGCTGCGCCACCGGTTGACTAGTGCATACGCGCAGCAGCTAGAAACACGCGCTTCTCGTGTTTCTCTCATGCATTGAACTGAGCGCTCCGAGACTGAAAATATTATCCTGACAGGAGAGATATCTGTAGAGGGGTAGCAGATGTGTTTACATTCTAATACGTCAATTTCTCCTCCTGCCAGAGATAGTTACTATCTCATTCACTTACGCGCGTCGGTACACACAACCCCCTTCCACCGACTCCTCCCCACCCCCATTTCTCTCGCAATTCCCGCGTCTCAATTCCCCCGACTTGTGCCTTTAAAATCCCAGGTCTTAGTGGAAGGAAAATTATAAATGAATCGATCGATGTTTTACCCCTACATTTTTTTTAAAACATCGACCGATTGATCTGAAGCCCCTCTCGCCTGCGGCGAATCGCATCTTGTGTATTATTAAACCCGTGTAAAATACGCGAGGGCTTTAAACATCATTCGACTCGCTCAAAGCAGCCTCATTTATTTCAAATCAGATCGGGTGGTATTTCTGTTTTTCATTGCCACATTTAAATAGACAAAAGACAATACACAATACATGCTCCCCACAGGAAGAGGAGTTGGGAACAAACCATACCAGGAATACTTAAAAATAAACGAACTTTAGGCGGAAAATAATACCCGAATAAACCAGACTGCAGTTCATCTAGCCGATAAGTTCTATTGGTTTCCCAAGAACTCAGTGGCGTATCGGAATACACCTTGAGTCATTCACTGGCTCGTGAGGTTCTCAGACTTTGCGACAGTCTAGTATGTTCATAATTTTGTTTTGGTAATCCACTATTGCTGCATCTTACTAGATGTGAATTTTTTCCACTTCTAATTTTAGTGGATTTCCTTCGAAGTGAGAGGAAATGCAATAACAGTTTTCCCTTAAAATCGTGTATCAGTCGCAGGCAAAAAATCATATCAGGCATATTATCAAATACCTGGGCAGAGAATCAAACTTTGACTATTTTTGAAGTTCAGTATGTTTTTGACGAGAGACTCAAGTTTTTTAACGTTTTTAGATTAAGAATTCATCAAATCTTCACTTTTTCGTAGTATTTACCTCTCTAGCGATTCTTCATATGTTTTTGGAGTGGAAATTTCAAAAATTCTATATTTTTATATCTTTCTGTAAATTTGGATGTAAATGTTACTTCAAGAGCCATAGATCATCATAGACACCATTGTAAGATTCACCTCTTTTTAGTGAAGTATTTCTAACATTAGTAAAGAGCTATTCATTCTAAAAGTAGAAGAAGATTTAATTCAAGTTAGATTAATTTACTACTTGCCTAAGCATTTGAAAAAATGTCTGATTTGATTATTTGTCCACGACATATCCAATCGTGCTCTTGATTAAGTCGTAAATCTCTTACTCTTGTAGGAACTTCATCGCGGAACGTTGTGACGATTTTTTCCCCCATTTCCAATTTCAACGGTTCGCTGAGCGATGTTATCGGAATCCCGGACTGCCGAGCTAAGGAAAAATGTCGTATGAACCTTCAAGAGTTGCCAAATTCCCTCTGAGAAAATGTTCATTTTTGGGGAAATTTATGAACACTTTCCCTTGACATTTTCAGGAATCTCAGGTGAAATTGCGTACAAAATTATCTTAAAAATCGAAAGAAAACATTCCGAATTTTACCAGGAAATTCGTGTTTCATCAAAGGAAATTTGGCAACGCCTGAAGGTTCATACGGCGTTTTTCCCTAGCACGGCAGCGGGGTCCACGTGAAATCTGAGTCGCGTCCCGATGATTCGATGGTAACGACATTTTCCTGGAGGAGCTTGAATCCCTGCTCGGAAGTTGTCAATTTGGGGAGCTCGGACTTCGAGTCTTTTTGACGTTCCCGGCTGGCTGTCCGTTCGGACTGGGTTCGAGGTGGTGATTCCCTCGGGACGCTCCCGGCTCCCGGGCGTGGGCAGACTCTTCCCTCTCGCTGTCAACGGGAAGAATCGTCGTCATGGCTGGCCCATTTTCCTTTCCCTCGTTCGTCGTAGTCAAGATCAGAATTCTTATCGACCCATTCCGAGAATATTCTGTTGGAGCTCAGTAGGCAGGCCTCGTCACAAAGGTCATTAAAGTATGCATTCGCGGGGAGGCATCAAACGTGGGGACGCCAAAATTTCTCGCATTTCTTTGAACTATTTCCTAAAAAATGTTTACACCCCTCCCAGGATTGCCGGCAGTCTGGAAAACCGAAAAAATCGAGAGAAGTCAGGAAATTTGCGACCGGGAAAAGTTAGAGAATTCGTGGGAGAAGGCAGGAATTTTTTTTCGCATCATGCCAGGCGTGTTTTCAAGATAGCCTGCGGGCCGATTGTTGAATCGTTATCGAATGACCTTGATCGATATATAGCATTGTGAAGATAGGGAGTTATCGGTCGAATTCATTCGATAAACGATTCAACAATCGAGGCGCTGGAAAGAATGCAATCCCTTGCGCACTGACTTCTAGTACGATTGTTGCCAGCCAGTTGATCTTCAGGCTACCTTTATTCCGAATTTTCTGGCCATGTCATTTTTGTCGCCATTCGTGTATGGATTTCGAAGTTTCGAAATTTTTCGGATTTCCTCACCGAATGGTATTGAAAAAGTACTAAACTTTTCCGATGAGGAGGTATTGAATCAGCCGGGAAAGTGCTGTAGAGTAAAAATTCTGATTTTTGCCAGACAGTTTTAGTAGACACCCTGAACCCTCGAATCGCTTGATAGAAGCAACCGTAAGTATTAGGATTTCTATCGGACTTTTGGAAGGAGCTTCGGGAGGGTTTTCCATCAAGTTTGGCGCCACGGTCGGCGGTCGGGCCGGTCACGCAGGAATGTTTGCGAGATGTTTACCCTCGTGTTGTTTGGTCTGCCCGTCCGTGTCCGCGTGTTGTTCGACCCGTGTTTATTTGGTCTCTCAAGTCGGAACAAACTTTGTTTAACGGCTGCTTCCTTCGATTTTGACTTTGACAGCCTCGTCCGGTCTCTCAACGGGTATTTGTCTCCCGTTTTTTGGCCGCTGCGCCGCAATTTTTCACATGTAGAATCATTTTTTTTTTTTTGTTTTCTTCGGATCGCAGCATATGAGTAATTCGTCTCTGCAGCGGATCCCCCACGAATGCGAGAGACGCAGTGCGCCCTCCCCGACTCAGGACTAGGGGGGCATCCGTGGCGTGGCGTGGTTTGCGATACATCGATTGTTATATCATTTAAACCTATGGAAAAGGATCGATAAACAGCGTGTTCGCAGCGAATACCTTCTTAATCGATACTTTACCATAGGTTTAAATGGTATAACAATCGATATATCGCAAAGCACGCCACGCCACTGGGGGGCATTCCTGAATGAACCACCAGATATATCACAAATTTCAATCCTTTCATTCCGCAGTGACTGTCGCGGTAACGTCTATTTGACTCACGTAGACATTTGTTTTTTCATGAACGGGAAGTTTGAATTTTTTTTACTTTTGAAGTTACAAATTTACGCGTCCTTGAACACAAAGTATTTTGGTCGAGAGTTATCCCCAATAATTACCGTTACGCAAATCGTGTTCCACGTTCAATTGTCATCAAGAAACATGTATTAGAATGCCTGAATTCTTTCTGAAGTTTTCAAAGTTATTTTTTAACATGATGTGTCACTTTGACCCTTGGATCCTCAGAAAATATTCTATCCCAGCCACCTTTCCAAAATTCTTGGCTGCGTATACAGATACCAGTTGCATCAAGGAAGAGCCAAGGATTTTCCAGCGTCCGATTTTGTTTAGAATTCGACCTGCTGTTATTGAACGTAATTGAGTGAACGTTTACAGTCTCAATTACGACTCTGCATACTCATGTATGGATGTTTATTTTATTGATAACCCGGTGTTTCTTTGCACATTCGCTTGAAATTTCACGTTTTTAAGGGAGTTTTTTCTCACACTCCTCGCCCGCATTTCCGGTTCTGATTTCAGTTTGAATTGAAGTTTTCTTTCGCATAATTTTCGAGCCCACGCTGTTTCCAGTGCATTTTTCCGGAAGGTGTTTATTAAGAGAATTCGAGGAGCGGTATATTTCCGCGTCGGCCCGAAGCCCTTCTCCTACAGCGTGGTTTCCATATTCTTTTTCCACGATTTTGTGTCGGTCGGGCAATCGAATCCGAGCTTGCTCTTCGGCTGTCGGTCGTTGACGGCGATGCGAAGGCGAACACTCGTGGGCTTGTTTAATGTTTACGCGCCACACTGCGCTTTCGTTCGCACCGTTGCCAGCTTAGATCAGTAATCAAATTTATCCTTTTTTTTATTGGGGGGGAAAAAAAAAAGAAAAAGAAAATTAAAGAAAAGAATGTCGGGATGAGTACTTTCATATGAGAGTGTACGTGAATTAGGTTTGCTAAACCTATCGCTCGAATCTTTAATCATCAGTCATCAAGCTATAGTCTCAGCGTTGACTTCCGAAAGTAAGTTTCACCCTGTGGATAAGACAGCAGTAAAACATAACAACTTAATCTTAGGAAAGGCCGCAGAAAAGCCGGGAAGTTCAGAAATCTTACGATTTCCATGCCTACAATATGCCTACTTAACCATCCGTCATAATCTTCAATTGTCAGGGAATTCCACCAAAATGTGTCTGGGAAATCAAGGAAATGTCAGAGAATTTCATTTTCTAAATTTTCTTGTTCTGTGCATTGTTACCAAACATTCCACACTCTGAATAATAAATCAGAAACCGGCTGAATCCCCACGAAAAATCCGACCGGCGGAATCCCCTCCTAATCAAATTCTGTGGCACCCTGATTAGAGCAGTATGTGTGGAAGAAAAATACATAATTTGTAATGAAGTTACGGCGTTTTTGCTGTGGCCGGCAGAGATCACTAAGAATCGAAGCAAGTACTCAAGAAAAGCATGAACGGGTGGGACGAACGGCAACCCGGATATCAAGAAATCACGACGTATCAGAGCACCTCACCCCAGCCGTACTCCCGTGCTAAGGAAGAACGCCGTATGAACCTCTAGGCGTTGCCAAACTTCCTTTGGTTAATCACGAATTTTCGGGAAAATCTTTAGATATCTTTCTTCCAATTTTTCAGATAATTTTGTTTGCAATTTTACCGAAAGTTATCAAGAATTTATCGGACAAACATTCATAACTCTCCTCAAAAATAAACATTTTATCGAGGGGAATCCAGCAACTCTCGAATGATCATACGGCGTTTTTCCTCAGCACGGCAGCATAGGCAACGAGGCCACGGGGTAGTACCCGTTCGCCCTAGCCACTCGATTCACAAGGGGACTCATCGCTCGACGATATCCCCCTCCCCCGCCCTTACTTCTTCCGCGTGTCCCTTGCGGTCTCTTCAGCCCGTCTCCCGGAGCCCTCCCCCCTCCCCTTCCCCCCGCCCCCTCGTTTTCCAGGAATCCTCGAGTCGCTGCCGCAGTGCGCGAACTGCGAATTGGAAACGGCTGCAATTTTTTTTCTTGCGCCGGATCCGTCATGATTTCGAATATGCTCCGAGTTTTTTTAATCCCTTTTTCGCCCTCGTATCCAGCCTTCACTTTTCCACCGTAAGACTGGGAGCCGCGAGGGGCCCGATGTTGCCGTTCTGCGAGCCGATTTTTGAAATCGATAGACAAAGCTATAGACAAAGGGAACCTATTGGTGAAAGCTGGTGGTCGCAATGGACAAATGCAGACTAATAGACTAACAGGTAATAGACTAACTAACGGCAACCCACGAGAAACCGAACAGTTAGTCCATCATTTTCTCCCTTAGTCTATAAGAACCACACATTTCAACCAATAGGATCGCTCCATACCCCCTATGTCTTCTTTGTCTATAGCTTTGTCTATCAATTTCAATAATCAGCTCGATGCTCTGAACTTTAACTGGTTCCAGGATCGCGGGATCATCACTGGGGGAAAATGACCTGATTCGAGAAGTGAGGTGGTGGAATCGTGGTGGAAAAGTTTCAAAATTTTCCATCAGATTCAAAAATTTGAATTCCAACGAGTATCAGTGCAAGACTGAGGGGAAGATAGCCAGAGTTCAGCCCGAGCTAATGCATTGTAAGCTGGGGTAACGCCGAGAGATCTGTATCGACTTTGGTCTTTTTAGACGTCATCAGTGGATCACACTCCTCAGTGTTTTGCACTAATCATCAAAATTCTTGAATCTAATTGAAATGTTTTGGATATTTCCGGCCGTGGTTGCCAGCAGAATGGCACGAACCCAGCGCTAGTAAACCACCTTGAATCAAGAAGTAAATATGCTCAGTTCAAGAACTAAACACTCTAATCAATTGGGAATGCGCCTGATTGTAGCGGTTGTATGAATTGGTGCAAGTATATACTCCCTAATGGCGAAGTTGAGTCATATTTTTCTGCCCAGCGTGCAGTCACCATATTTGATCTGCGTCCATTCCCCGTTGTCAATTTTCGAAAGCAATTTACATTTTTGATAACTGTGATTAGTGTATCAGCACCGAATCCGAAATAGGGAGTTCTTCTTGCGTGTGTGCACCAAAGATGAGAGGTCAAATTCGGCACCTCGAAGACGCCTTGAACACATGAAAATGAAACCTACCTAGAATGAATTACACATTCATTTTGGGTGTTGGTAGGTATGAAGACGGAAAATTTGAGTCCAAAGCAGACGAAGAAGAGGGGAAGGGGGGCGTGAAACACTTTTAATGGATGTTGTTTGTTCCGGGAGGACGTCTGGGTGACGCACAGAAGCGGTCGGATTATTATTGGGTGGGATCGGGACAGGATTGTGTCAAATAAATGATGGAGAGACGCTGCACCATGCCGCTTGTAAAAGTGGAAGTGAATGGATGCTGAGGAGCGCGATCCAGGTGAGATTGAGACGGTTACTGGTGGTGGCTGGTGAGTCGCTTCGCATCGGATCGTCCTCGCCTTACACCGCATCACCGCACGGACACATGAGCTTCCAATTCCTCGCGCTGTTGTCGAGTAAGAAACCGATTCAAGAAAACAACCAAAAGCTGGATGTCTACCATCAGTAGAAACTGGAGTGCCTTCATAGGCAGAGTACAGATGTGTCGAAGGGGACGCCCGCGGTGAAAGGGTGACGACAGGGATGGGTGAGAAGAGGGAGTGCCAACTTCCTGATGGACTGTGGGAGGACCAGGGAGGACCGAGTTTTGTGGCGGTTAGGCGTCGCAGAGCGCCAGAGAGCGCTGAGAGAGCGACTGTTATGTGAGGACAGACATATCGAATTATGGAGCTCTTAGAGCCCAAAAATGCAGACAATCATCTACCACGAGAAACACCTAAAAAAATGCCGCTGCCCATCCGCAGATTCCAACATTAACAAAATGGCCAAGAATTTTTATGAATGAGCGTCCTTTTGCGAACGTGAGTATATTTATGCAAAAACTAAGTCAAATACGTGCTTTGCAAACAAAGAGATGTAAAAATTGTAATTACAAACCATTCTAGACAATGTAAATTCATAGGTTGGCCGCCTTTTTGGGCCCTCAGAGTTCCATGACCTGGAGGTGTCCAAACCTGGACCAACATAGGACTTGCTTGATCGACCAAATTTTTGGTTAAATCGACCAAAACTGTAGGTCACTCTATGGCATCTGGGGCTGAGACAAGTGCATATCCTGCTGAACCAATGTACTCTTGTCTCTTTTAAGATTACTCACAATCAGATGTTGCGATTTTTAAGTGGCTAGCGCACTGATCTGTCATCATTGCGATCCTGGCGGTCACACTTGATTTTCAACGAGGTTGCAAATTTCAGTCCGAAGATTCTGTCGATGCAACCCACTGACAAAATAACCATAAGATTTCCATTAAGAAGGTTACTTTTTGTTCTACTTCCCACATTAACACAAAATGTCGATTACTTTCTCCAACTTTGTTTAGTTTCAACTTGGCACGTTTACTTCAGTCTCATTTAATTATTGTGTATGTTTTCCTCAAATTTTTTTTTAAAAAGAAAGAAAATTATGAAAAGGGAGTGTTTTGGCATCACAGGCCCGAGCAGGCGACACCCACCACACATGCGTCAATTTAGTTATTTGTCAAGCGGTGGGTGCCTCGTGTCGGAGCTCGCAAGTCCAGCGATAACGAAAATCGGAGCCCGAATCCGAGAGCGGGCGACCAATCAGCCGCGGCCGAGGAGCCCAAGAAAGAAACAAACACATTAATGCATTTAGCATGTCAACTCCATTCTCATCCAGCTCTGGCTCCGTATCCCGTGTCCCGCGTCGCGCGCCGCACAGTGGATCCAGCCAATGGGAGAGCTCGCACAAAACTTGGAAACTTTAAACGCTTATAACTCCGTTTATACTAAACTTTGAGGTTCTTAGAGTGACTCCATTGGTTTTCTCGTGAAATTTTCTACTGAACCAGGGTGTCTAGCATCAGGATTTCCCCGATTTTCCCAATTCTATTAGGATTTGAGGAAAAATTGGCCGTAAAATCAGGATTTGAGACATGTCGGCTGTCCGATCAGTTTTTTTTATGCTTTCGCACACGCTTTTGCAGAAATTGTAATTTTCCTCTGCAAAAAATCAGGATCTGATCAGGATTTGGAAAAATTTTGAAATCAGGATTTAGCAGTCATAAATTAGGAAAAATCAGAGTATTATCAGGATTTCCCAAATGAAAAAAAAACCAGACACACTGTGAAAGCACCCGTTGAAATTTGAAATGTGATGTATTAAACATCAAAATTTGCAGGTTTTGTCAAAAATTTCATGTTTGACCACTCTAATTGAATCGATCCACTGTGCGCCGCCTCTTTACGTAACTCGTCGTTCCTCCGACGCAGTGGCGTATCTCTGTATCCACGTGAGACCTGGAAAGCGAGTAGTTTTACGGACAATAGGGCTCATCTGTATATTTGGTCTCGACTTGAGGACGAGGAGCGACGACTTGTCGCATTCCCGATCGCCCCTAATCAGTCTTGATCCACCGATCTTGACGAAATGTATCCGCCGACCGCCGCACAATGGATCAAGTCAATCAGAGAGATTGGATATACATTTTTTTAAAACTGCAACTTTTGTTTGTCACTTTTTAAATTTCAAGGGGTGCTTTCACACGGAGAAAAAAACTTCGTGCGTGGGACACGAAGTTTAGATCATATGCATCTCTGAAGTTTTCGGATTGAGCATCCGAACTTTTATGGTCCAGCTGCTGAGGTTTGGATCACTTATCTGAAACTTCAGTTCCTACATCTGAAGTACTTCGGTTTTCACATTCGGAAAACTACGGTTCTCACATCCGAAAAACTTCGGTTTTCACATCTGAAGTATTTCAGATGTAAGAACTGAAGTTTCAGATGTGTGATCCGAACCTCGACAGCTAGACCTAAAGTGTTTAGATGCTCAATCTGAAAACTTCAGAGATCCGTCTGACCTAAATTTCGGGTCCCACGCACGAGGTTTCTTTCTCCGTGCAGAAGACAATTTTACGAGGAAACCAATGGAATCACTTTTAGAACTTCAAAAGTTTGTATAAACGACGTTATGAGCCGTTAAAGTTTTTAAATTTCGTCCGACCCTCCTATTGACGCGATCCACTGTGCGGCGGTGGACCACCGTCGCGGCGCCCACGTTTTTTTGTCGCTTTTTTTCATGGAGGAAAATCAGCCGCGGATTACGCGCTTTGATGTTGCGCGCGTTTATTGCGCAATCTAGAATGCATTTTTCCCTCTTTCCTCCCCCTCTTCTCAGAACGATAGGCATCAAATGCATCGCAATGCTGCCAATATTGTGAAATGGAAATAGATCAATCGTGAAATGGAAGTCCGTGGTGTCCAGACTGGGACCAACCGGGATTTTTGGATTTTTCGTCAGGGAATGAAAAATTTCAGGGAAAACCAGGGTATCTGCTCCAGTAACCGAGAATTTCCTCTTCTATACAGCATTAGGGTTGAGTTCAACTTCCCGTATACAGTGGAAAATGTGAATTCATAATTCACCAGTTCTTTTGTTACGTTTATTTACAGTTATTGTGTCTCCCGTAATTTTGTTTGCGGTCAAGACGACGAGAAAACCACTTGACCAGTGTAATTGTAAGTGTTGATGAAATTATCATTAAAGTGTAATTGAATTCAGAATTCACCAGTTCTTTTTTTTACAGTTATTGTGTCTCCCCGTAATTTTTGTTCGCTGTCAAGACGACGAGAAAACCACTTGACCACCGTAATTGAAAGTGTTCAACGCAATTTCGACTCGGAAAATAGCAGTTTTAAATTTTTGATGACGTAGTTTGTGCACAGTGTGCACCCCCTCCTGCGCATCAAGAAACAAATCCCTGTGGCCTCAAGTGGTCTTTTACGTATCACTTGGTCGTCCGGTGGTTCTAAGAGTCGCTGCTCGGTGTGTCTCCTTACCAGGAAATGAGTCGCAGCTTTCAAAGCTGATAAGATTCCATTAACGCAGCGATGCCGGATCTTGTACCAAAGTCACTCACATTTTGTTATCGTCGAGGAGTCTCGAAATGCTGGTGCAGGGAGACAACTATAAACACGCTTTTTTTTCTTCTTCTATTGATTTACCCATTGTGAGCTTCTGTAACATTAGAAAAACAGGATGTTCCAGGATTAACTACGAATACTGAAGGAGTCGATTCTTTGGATAAAAAAAAGGTTTTGTGATAAAACTTTTTTTTCCCCCAAAACGCTTTCCCTGAGGCCACGGTCCACCAAAGTTGGAGAAAAAAATCGTCTTTTTAACATTGTGACAATGTTTATTAACTATTATTAATGAAAATTGGTAACTGGAGGTAATTTTTAGCGCTCTTTTCATTTTTGACCTTCATATTAGGGAAAACTCATTTTGAGGGGGGAGGGTTAGGGGGGTATCGAACCTAAAAGTGGGCAAAATTAATGTTCCCGGAGACAAAAATTTATTTTTGATGGCACCACTAGATTCGGCGTTGAAAAGTATTGAGATAATGTCTCTTGCATTTTTTCTTATTGACTCGTCGTTTTCGAAGTAATAGGGACTGTTAAGGGATAATATATGTAGTAGGATAATAGGGCCCCCAGGGAAAGCGTTTTTGGAAAAAAATGTTTTACCACAAAAACTTTTTTTTTTACCCAAAGAATCGACTCCTTCAATATTCGCACTTAATCCTGGGACACCCTGTTTACGCATTGTACGCAAAAGTTAAAATAAGGAATCTTTACCAACGACCGAGTAGATCATATTTTCTTCGCAATTATGAGAAACATGTCAGTAATAATTATGTTCCATTTTGTTTCAGGTGAGTACAGTGGATATGCATCCTTTAACAACATCCCTCCAATTATTGTAACTGCACCACAATTCCTCACGATTCGTTCGGTTACGCTTGAGTAAGTATTCTACGATCTAAGTTTCTGCCTAATAATGAACCTAACGCTTGTGTTTTCGTCGCACATAAGTCTGCCCATAGCAAGAGGCTTGTCCCATTCCTATGAATTCTTCATCAAAGTAAACAAAAATTATGCAAGTACCAATTCCTGATCCAATCATCCAGTTTCCAATCTGGAGAAGAGAAAGAAACCATAAAAAATGGCTCGAATTGTATGTAACGAGTTGGAGAAATGGTGCTGAAAAGGAGTATATTGCAGTTCTGGTGTTGTTTTGGACGTTAAGATAGGCTGTGGAGGAGACAAAATTTATTTCCAGACCAAAAAATTGATCCCTCAGGGCAACTTTTTTTTTCTTTTCTTTTTTTCTTCATTTTATTTATTAAGTTAGGAGTTTGAACTCCCTATTTTTAAAGCAATCTGAGCGGAACGTTGAACTCTGCGATCAATTTTACGAAAATGAGGTCCTATTCGAAGTTTTTATTTACGAATTGAAAAATTCCATCAAATATGTCGACCGGTGCCCTCTGATATACATCGATGTTCGTGTGCTCGTGAAAATATAAAGACCGAACATCGAAAACAGGTCAAGATGCTCTTGTTTCAGCAACAAAGAAGGAGAAAAATGATGCCCAATAAGCTTCTTCAGGAATAACGGTCGCAATTTTCTCGGACTGAAATTCGCTCCATGCACGATGCGTTCAAAGAACACAGGCTGAACGGTATGAATAGTTGGCCTGTAGGGTATCCTGTTTCTCTTTCCTTGTCCAGGAAACCAGGTGGCTTGAGGTGGCGACGTATTCCGCCGTGCTAAGGAAAAATGCCGTATGATCATTCGAGAGTTGCCAAATTTCCCCAGATAAAACATGTATTTTTTAGGAAAATTGCACGCATTTTCCCTTGAAATTCTCAGAAATTTTAGATTTGCATACAAAATTTTCTGAACAAATTGAAAAAAATATTCACAATTTTCCAAGTATATTCGGTGTTCATTGACGGAAATGTGGCAATGGCTGAAGGCTCCTATGAAGTTTTTCCTTCGCACGGCAGTTTTGTTAAAGAGTATCCACGCTCGAGAGACCGAAAAGTCAGGTCTTGCTCGGTCGGAAAATCTCGAGTACCTTCATGGAGAAAGGAAGGCCACTAAATGTTCCACTTCTGATTATCTGAGCCGTTTTAGGAGTCATGGAGCTCATCAGGATGTGAGGTCACTCAGGATTTAATCCCGATTTTATCAGGATTTGAGGAAATATCGGTCGTGAAATCAGGATTTGAGAAAAGTCCTTAGATCTTAATTCTTGAGTTCTGCTGTCGCATACGCTTTTGCGGAAATTTTAATTTTTCTCCGCAAAAAATCAGGATTTAGCAGTCAAAAACCAGGAAAAATCAGGATTTCCCAAAATGAATAATAACTATAGACACCCTGTTAAAGCCCCAATTATGTCCCAAAAATTGTTTTTTTCAATGTGTGTTGAATGGTGTCATTTTCCACCGTAACAGTCGTGGAACCGAGTCCAATGTCTAAGTGAATAAGGGCGACGACGCACCATCAGTTCCGAATACGTTCCTGCCTCGAGTATTTGCAAGGCTTCACTTTCCCGAGCCCGAGGTGTCGTCCGTGTCTCGCGATCGTGTCCCCCGATGCAATGCTCACAGAGTGCGATTACAAGTCCCGTCACTGGATTAAGTCCAGACCTGACACTGTCCCTTCGTGCGTTCCGCTCTGTCTCGCGAATTCGTCTCTATTTTTCGCCAACGCATCCGGAAAAAATCGGAGTCGCTCCGACAAAGCAACCCGTTTCCACGGCAGTTCCTCGTTACCCCGCACATGGAACGAGCCCGCGGGAGAAGTCGGACAAATTGTGGAAACTTTGAAACACGGGTGCAGAAAATGCCCGATCACGCGTTCACCCGGGAGAGTGAAAATGTGGGAAAGCCCCAAAAATGTGGAAGTAGGGAACATTTTGAGGGGCCAAAAGTCGAAAATCAAAGGAAAACTGAAGGAGAACGTCATTTTTGTAGATTGATGGGAATTTTTGTGGAAAACTGTTGAGAAAAATGTGGGAAGCCGGCTGACAGGCGTGAGAAAATGTGGAAGCTTGGAAGATTCTGCACCCCTGCTTTGAAACGCTCAAATTTGTTCTGCCATAGTCGGGAAATGTCAGGGACTATAACGAAAGTGCCAGGGAAAAGTTGATGTTTGCTCTCTAGAATGAGTTCGACGTTGCAAATAACAAATTATGCCTGAAAACTATTTCAAATTATGTATTTTTCACTATTGGCGTATATATGACTTATATTCATTGTTGTTTGTTTGTTTGTTCAATTGAAAGGGAATTCTCTCAAAATGTGACTGAAAATCAAAGAAATGCTAGGGAATTTCATTTTTTAAATCCCGTGGCAACTCTCTTTGGGGAGTCCAAAGGAGGGGTTGGTGTTACGTTACAAAGTGTTTTATCTTAGTGCGTCTAACTCCCTCTGAAACCCCGCTTTATAGTTTGGAGTTTCGATATTTGTTAAGCCATAAATGAATTTAGCGATGACAACTCTGAAAACTATTTCAAATTATGAATTTTTAACGATGCGGCATATCTTCAATCGTCAGGGAACTTTACCGAAGTGTGTCAGGTCTCAGGTAAATCAGAGAAATTTATTTTCTAAATTCTGTAGGGACTCTGTAGTTAATGCTTCTTAAATTATCATCAACATTTGATGTTTTAGTCAATAATTTATTGCCCGACCTCCGTGCAAGCTAGTTCCACTGTGCGCTGAGGAACATACTCATTGCAACTAGGAAGCACGTCAGTTGTGATAAAAAAATTCATGCGGTAAAGAAAATTTCTGGTTGCTCTTTGCAACATTGAAAATTTCCTTGACACAAAACACCTATCAATATTTCTCGTTACTTAATTTTTCTCTCGTGTTTTACTTGTTTTATAAAAAACTGAGGAGAAATAATGCCTCGAAATTTCGTGTGAATAGCCGCAAGATAATGCGGAGTGTAGTGAAGAAATTCTCTATCAGAATGTCGCTTTCCTGTTAAGAAATACATCATGAGAGGAATCAAGGTATGTTTGGTGCTGTATTGAGCCACTTTCGTCAAGTCCGTCAAAATACTTTACTTATTCATGATTCTATCAAAATTAATTTGCATTTTTGTATTCGATAAGACTTTATGTACCTAACTGAATTAAACTTCTAATTTTAATACCTACCTGGTCATCGATTTTTTTTTCCGGATCTTTATCATCGCCCGTAGTATAATAAGTAGTTGTGTGTTGGGACACGATTCGTAAACTTTAACCCTTAAGTTCAACGCACCAGTAGTATCTTATTTTCTACAATGGGACTTTGAGCTGTACTCGTTAGATAGCAATCGCAGTCAAAGTAATTTCAGTGATACAACTCGCTTTTACTCGCTCTACTTCTGTGGTGACCATGATTGTTCGTTAATACACTACGATGCCACCAAACCTACGCCTGTGCACGGTTTGGTATCACGCCCAGTTGAAGGCGATTTTTGAAGTCGCGCGCGAAACCGGTTGAAGAAAGCGAGGACGGCAATACTGCCGTGCTACGCAAAAACGCCGTAATCCATCAATATTTTCCCTCGTTTTTTAGAATTTATCACTGTCTAAAATAAAAACTTATTTACCCATGCACCTCAAATTTTCAGGTCAATTTCTGGATAGTATCTGCAAAAGAATTCTGTAAAAACATCGTCCCAAGGTACACAAGTTTTTCTGCGATGATACGTTCTTTCCAAAAAATGTAAAATGGCGTTTACGGCGTTTTTGCGTTGCTCGGCAGAATACTGCAAGCGCTCACTACAGTCCGATTATTGTTGTGGGTGAGACTATCGAAATCTTACCCTAAAATATAGTCCATAGCTTGTTTCCACATTTCCTTGTTTTTTTTTTTTTTTTTTTTTTTTTTTTTTTTTTTTTTTTTTAATTTTCATTTTTTCTGATAGGGAAGGATTGGTACCTAGCCATTGGATTCGATTCACTAACGATAAAAATTGCTCTAGTCCGAAGCAGTTTCGATACTCCCAGTGGGTCACCTTGTTTACTTTATTTAATATTCTGAAATTACTAGGTGAGTAGATAATGTGGTGATTTCCCCGCATTTTCACGGAGCCGAATTCGCGGGGAAAACCGCTTTTGAGAAAGCTTTGAGCTTTTAGTCTAAAAAAATACCGCCCAGTACCAAATTTCACAGAATTCGACCCAACACTGGAAAAAAACACATTGGACGTAGAGTCCAGACTCTTAAAAACACCGACAAGAAAAAATACTCTTGATTCAATCAGATTTAAGCTTAAATCAAGAACCCAGCCTCTTAATTTGAGCGGATTTCCTTTTGATTCAAGCGAAAATCCGATTGAATCATGAGTATTTTTTCTTGTCAATGTTTTCAAGAGTCTCGACTCTAGATCCAATGTGTTTTTTTTCCAGTGAACAGGAGCCGCATACTCGTATCGTGGGTTCAGTAGGACTCACACAGTGCGTAAATTTGTCACGGGCTGCATCAATCATATCTCTTGGTCCATTCTGTGTTTCTAACGTCGGCTCCACTGTGTGGTGGCGGCTACAGCTTTCCGATTCATTATAAAGAAAACATTAACATATTTCTCTGACGCGTCCCGGCTCGTTTCTGCTCAAAGCTCAGAAGGCGGAAAATTAAGAACGCTCCCAGCTGTGCATCATATAACCGGGAGCCTGACCGACCCCTATCCCCTTCTCTTCACGCGCCGCTTCATCGTGCCTTGTGCATGGACCTTTTAAAAAAGTTTAGTCCCGTCCACTTCGCAAAAGTTTCGCATTTGAATTTTTCAAAGTTCAGGGTGTCCACCCATAGGAGAAGCACGAATAAACCGGAAATCGTGAGTTTTATGTGGCGATGCGGGAGCACGAAAACGCACGCACTGGAAAAAAAAACACATTGGATCTAGAGTCCAGACTCTTGAAAACATAGACAAGAAAAAATACTCTTGATTCAATCGGATTTTCGCTTGAAGCAAAACGAAATCCGCTTAAATTAAGAGGCTTGGTTATTGATTTAAGCTAGATTCTGATTGAATCAAGAGTACTTTTTCTTGTCGATGTTTTTAAGAGTCTGGACTCTAGATCCAATGTGCATTTTTTCCAGTGCGAATTTTTCGTGGGAAGGTACGGAAACAGGATGTCTAGAATCAGGATTTTCCCGATTCTATTAGGTTTTGAGGTCATTCAGGATTTAACCCGATTTCATCAGGATTTAAGGGAAAATTGGTCGTAAAATCATGATTTGAGAAAAGTCGACCGTCTGATCGGATTTTCTTATCGAGCTATCTTTGTGAAGTTTCACGGCCTAATTTTTCTCCGCGAAACTTCTTGTCGTTCCACAACGAAGGAACTTAAATCCGCTCCAAGCTTTTAAAATCAACGTAAGTGATTCAAAGTTTAACAAGTAACAGATTGCAAATTTCTGTCCAAAATTTTGCCGATTTTTGCGGGTGATCAGAAAAAAAAAAAAAAAACACTGACAATTTCAGTTGAAAACGCCCATCAGTAAATTACAATGCGAGGGTGAAGATTTTGCAACGTTGAAATGTAGTTACGTTTTTTTGTCTCGGAAGCAACGAAATGACAGTTTTTCTGCGCGATGTTGCCACAATGCCGTATAGCATACTTTACGGAAAAATTCGCTTCTTGTCTTGTATTCTCCGGCAGACTGCGCTCTTGCCGGGAGCAATTAAAGGGGGGTGGCTTGAGGGAGGAGGGGTTGGGTGGAAGCGGAAATGGAAACGCGCCGGTTTCGGGCTTGAAATCCTAATCAAGTCTACTTGCCAGTCATTTACGGGAGCCAGATCACCCCCAAGCCCCCCCCCCTCCCCCACCCCGAGTCGCTGGATCCGCCGCGCCGCTCGCGTTAATCAAGTTCATTTCAGCGCGAATTTTAAATTGGATCCTGGTACCCGAGCTCCAGGAAACGGCCCAAGGAACCGATTGATAGGGTGGCCCAAGGGTTAGGGGTATGAAATAGTAATTACTGGGGACCAAGCTAGAAAGTGGCAAGGGTGCTTCGGCTAGGGATCCATAGGGGAACGAGGCAACGGGGTGGAAAGGGAGGGAGTCGCCTGCGGGTGTAGAAAGCAGTATTATCCCATAGGCTAGCTCTGCCTTTACCTTTTAATTTTAGATTTAATAAAAATATACTAAAAAAGAGAAAAAAAGAAGAAAAGGCTGCAATGATTTTCTCTCTCTCTGTTTCGTGGAATCTATGTATAATGAGTCCAGTATGTTCTAGTAGGACACGATTTTTCCATAGTTTTCGTGGTCATTAAAGCCTTTCTGCTTCATGATAGACATTCGACGTCTTCATCGAGTAGATATTTAGTTTTCTAATTTCCTTTTGAATATTTATTTAAAAATTCCCTTGTCTTACATCTCCGAGGAAATGGAAGTCATATGAGTACCGTGAACAACTTTAACAGCCTTGATATTTTGAAAAGTGTACACTAAATTATGAAAAGTAGGGTTCCGTCGCATTTGATTCTTGTAGTGATGCAGACAGATTTTAGCCGTCCCATCTTTAAAACCCTTTTTTCCATAAAAATTATAAAAAGGTGACTTTTTCACGGCCTTGCCCTACCAAGTGACATAATTTTGCGAAAAATAAGTAATTTTTACTGTGATGTCACGATCAAAATGTAATTTCTAAGGCAGTTTTGCCCTCCTCCCGGAAAAAACCCATAAAACCGTGATTTTCCAGACTTTCGCCTTCAATATAAAATTTGTGTATGAAACCCTTTTCGGGGCCTTCCCATTTCCAAACGTGACCCATTGAGAAGTTTTTGCAGCCGTGTATTCATGATTCTTGAAGTTGAAGATCCGAGTTGAAGTCGAGTGGCAATGAAAATTCGCATCACATGTGATCTCTACCAGCGGCGGCGGAAGATTAACAGGGCGTAGGGTGAAAGTGGTTACCAGGCGAAAAGTGCGAGGAAAGTGGAAGCCCGCCGAAGGAAGGGGGAAATTGAACGGGGGAAAATAGCCGGGGGCCAACGTAGCTCTCGACGAGGGACGAGGAGATCGGAAGAGTTATCTTCGGACATTAAAAATTATTATTCCCCGAGGAAAGGACCGGGGCCGTGAGATCACATCTCGGCGCTCCCCGGGTCGGACACCCCCAATCATCAGCGGTGAGATCACCGCTCAACAACCATAACCGCTCCCCTCACGCTCGCGGGTGGAGGGGGAGGATTGGCCATTGTTTTGGTTTGTTATTTGAGCCACGCTTGTGACGGTGCCGCGTCCCTCGCATTTCCGCCCGACCAGCGCGCTCTGGCGGGGGGCTCGGGCAGTTAGCGTCCGTCCGGCCCGAAATTAACTTGTGAAACACGCGCGATTCATCAATCAACGGACCGGATCATTATCGCCGCCCCCTCCCTCAATTATTCCGCCCGTTTAGAAGTCGACGCGTGATGAGCTATTCGCTTTTATTGACGCTGTAGTTTTCTTTCGTGTGACCGCTAAATTGAATTTCTCGTGTTCAGGAGGGTGAGTAATGGTGGTGGTGAGGAAGCGGTGGTATTGCGACTTAGGCGGTACGCGGATATCAGCAGTTTGGAGTCGAATACCTGCATAGGGAGGGTATGGACATTTTGAAATATTCTGAATGGCAGCCAAACATCTTCTAACAAGAAAAAAGTCGCTGCCAACCTTATTTTTCACTCATATTTTTATGCCTAACGTAGATGTCCGACAATGTTTATAAATGAGCATCCCTCCATTAAACTAAGGAAATTCATGCAAAAAACAAACATGCTGGTATACTTTTTCAAGTTGTGCAGCTAGTCTCGCAGTAATAATTCGTAATTCTGGATAATTTAGGTTGGCAGCACTCTCCGGCCATAAGAGCTCTATGAGATGATCAAACTTAACTGAGATAATGAAGTCCATGTCCGTAGCATCTCTATCCAGGCGCTTTAGTTCGGGGTGGTTTTCAGAAATGTATAAACAACAGCATTTAAGTCTTTTTGGAAGAAGCATGTGCATAGGGCCACAGGATTTTATTAATAAAACTGGGACTATATTTTATAGTAAGGCACTTCTCATTTTGGCTCATTTTAGAAACAACATGAGTTATTACTTTTCCCATGCATGCAGTGTAGATGCGGGATTTCTGTTTTAACTCATTTAACAAGGGTTGAAGTACTGAACGACATTCCTCGAAAACTTCCCTGATTTTGTTTTAAAAAGCGTGGGAGGAACATTTTGCAAAAATGACAAGCAATTGTGTTGGTTCCGTCTCCATCGTTAAGTTGAAATTGTAGCGGAAATTTTGAAACACCGCACATAATGTATGTGTTTTTGCAGTTTCACCGTCGATGACTGACATTAGTTTCCCGATGTTGGATGATATTACGGGCGAGCCAGAAGTACTGGTTCACAATTTACGAAATAAAATCCAGTCAGAGTTGGCTAGTTAGCAGCCCAACCGACGAGACCTAACCTTTTCTCGCCGCGCAAGTTGGCAACACAGCTATGTTTTTGCATCATTTGAGCCCGGCAACGGCTTCGCATGTTTCAGCCACATTAAATTCCCCCGAATACGAAAAAAAAGAATGAACATAAGTAGTGGGCATACAGAGGGTCTATGGACACTTTACTTCATTCGTCCCTTCTCTCTTTGCATATGTGGACGTATTCATGGTAAAAGGAACTATGTTACACGCAAACCCTATGTACATAGTTCTTTCTAGCATAAATACGTCCATTTGTGATCCTACCTATTCTCTTTTACCCTCCCAATTCCATCCCTCTACCATCTTTCGATAATAGCATTTTTCTTATAGTCTACTAAAACAGGGAAGCGTTATTTTCGCCAAATTTCGTAGTGGAAGGCGAAGGTTGTTCATTTTAACTTAAAATTTTGTGAGCATATAACAGGTTTTAAAACTTCATGAAGTCACTTAGAACGTTCTAATATGGATCAAAATTGACCGAAATTGCCTCAATATAGCTAAACTTCACACAGAGAGAGGAGGCAGTTGCTGCGATGTCACAATGAATCAAGGATATTTTTCATCTCAATGTAGTTGTAAATTAAATTCACCGGAAACAAGATCGATAAAAGACGTAAAAACTAGACGATGCTGGAAACTTTCAGGATTGCAGAAAGTTCCAAAATGACGACTGTTTGTCGCGATTTGGTGTTTTTGCCTCACTGCCGTATTTCCACTTTGTCCCACAGCTAATTTTCAGATTTTATGGCAATGCCCGACATAATTATGCAATTTGCTCCACTCTTTAAGGTAGGTATTATGCTTAAAAAATGGGGGGGGGGGTTCAACCCAAAATTCGTCTTGCGCCTGCATCTATCCCAGGACCGCGTAATCTTGCACTTTCTGTATCCCTAAGAACTCGACCGAAAGTCGTAAGATTTTTTCTTCCAACTCGTTTGAGAATTCGACGCAAAAATGTATTTTAATATTCCCTTTGCAAGTCAAAAGTCATGCGCCGTACCATAATGTCGTCAGTGGTTCGCAGTGTCAGCTTTAGCATTCCTGTTCGCTTTCCCGAGGTTTTCAACTAGAATTATCGCAGCTCCGAATGAGACGAAAGAATTTCATCATATCACCGAAGCTGTGAAATGACCTCACGCCGGCCTTCCTGGATTCTTAGTCCCGATCAAACGTTTTTATGAAGGCAATAACGCAGAAATAACGCTGGTACGACACGGAACCTTATGAACGGGAAGAGGGAGAGGAGATCCAATCACACCAAAGCGATTGAATGGCGCGTAAAGGAATTTTCCGGTGGAGTGGCTCAGTTATCCAAGTCTGAGGAATTTTGTTTGTGCCCCGTGTCTCGTCGCCATCCGGGTGTGCTGTAAAGAGAGGAAGGAATGATTGCTAAATTGATATTTGTGAGAAGTCCTCTCTACCGCGTCAATTTTCGCAAGTTCGTCCAATTTTACGCTTCCCCTTTCGTACTTAAACGGTGTAAATCATTTAATTTTTTTGTATTTATTTTGCTGAAAATGATGCAAACACTCCATTTCACAAATCAACGTTTCCTAGAGGAAAGGAACTAACTATACTTTATTTTTTCGAAATTTCTACTCTTAAATTGTATTTTTACTAGGAAACGGTTTGGCATTTCAAACTGGAAATTTCACTGGTTTTTCTTCTGTTTTTACGTAAAAATTAGCAACATTTTGGGCAGAGATTTAACTTACAGTTATACTTCTTGAAAAAATTTAATCGGTCGAACCGACAAAATATCAACATTCTTATGTATTTCCGAATGTAGGAAAGTGAAGAAACAGAACAAAACAGCGGAAAACAAGGCTAAAAATGTTGAAGAACCCGAAGTTTTTTGACTGGTGACTCAGCCATTATGTATCGAATTATAATACCGAAACCTGAAGCTGCATTTTCGGTTCAGTTTGGTGGTGATAGAGATGGTGGTCCTGATGTAGACAGTCGACCTCTACATCAGGACAAACTCTCCATGCAAAGATAGGGAGCAAATACTAGCAGGGTTGCCATTTTTTCAGTTTTAGAGTCCCCAAATAAAGTGATAGCCCTGTCAGTGTATCTGTTCCCTATCTTTGCATGGAGAGTTTGTCTTGATGTAGAGCTGGACTATCAGGATAGCGTGGGATATCCCCTCTATTTTGGCCTCAACTTGAAAGCTTTTTTTGAGCTTGGGAGTTCAGATTTCAGAGAAAACCAGTGGCACCATCGTGTTTTTTACTAAAACTTCGCGTAAAACTTTTACGTAAGAATCAACAGTCAAATCGCAAATTCCTCACACATGCAACATCTCCATTCAATATGCTTGAAGTATCTGAAAATCTCAAGGGTAAGTGTCCATGATCGTCTTCAAAAATGAATATTTTCGAGGAGAATATTTGGTACCATGCAAAAGAACGGTTTTCTTCCTGAGCACGGTGGAATATCCGATCAAGTCGCCATCCAATTTCCACGAAAAATGTCTCATAAACGCCGCGAGAATCAGGTCAGGGAAAATATCCTCGCTTTTTCGTCGTATCCGCGTAACTATTCTTCAGAACCAGCCCTTTTTTTCGCACAGCTTCACGCTTTTCGGAGCTCACGCGAAGACGGAGTTACGTCCTCGCGGTGGAGGAGCGCGATATCGTCCCTCCTCTGACGTAAGAGCGCATCTCTAATTCCACATGGGCCTCGGAAAGCATAGGATTATACGGAGTACAGGGCTCACGTTGAAATCGAGGTACGCCCTTGCATCAGAGAAGCGACGATATGCGCGAATGAATTCCAGCACGGCGCGCTCGAAGAGCCGCGTGGGGGTATGTTATGAGAGGAGGTTAATGAGCCAGACGGCCGATGCACTCCCGATCGATCGATCGAATTTCGAGTATTACCCCGCGGAGAGACGGACGATACGCCGAGAGCACCGTCGCCACTCGGGGGCTGGAAACAGCCCGGAAAAATGCTGAGCTGGCGTTAATTGAAGGGGATGATCGCGGAGCTTCAATCCCCCCTCCACCACTCTCGATAGCTTCGATGTCAGTCATGCCGTCTGCTCGGGACAATGTCACGCTTCACGCTGAGTCGTGGGGGAGTGGGGAAGGGGGAGGAAAGGATTGAAAGGACGGATCGATCGAAAGTGAAACCGTTCTGCTCCGTTGACGGTGTCACGGTGCCGCGTGAAACGGCGATGGGGGTTTTTATCNGGGGGGGGGGGGGGGGGGAGTGTCGACGAAGGCTCCAAAGTCCGAATTCGGGGAGTTCAGGTTCTATCTATCACAGATTGATGGTCTAAGCAGGTGTCGATTCAAGTGCCGAAGCAAATAGTCAGTTGTTCTTTCGTAGTTGGGACTTACGAATCTTTAGGCAATGTTGGCGACAAGAGGAACTATACTGCCGTGAAGGAAAAACGCCGTATAAACCTCCAGGCATTATCAACTTTCTTTTGATAAAACACGAATTTCCTGGTTAATTTATGAATATTTTCTTTTCGATTTTTCAGATGATTTTGCTCGTAATTTCACCTAAAGTTCCTGAAAATTTCAAGGGAAAATATTCATAATTTTCCTCAAAAATGAACATTTCATCGAAGGAAATTTGGTTACTCTCGAATGTTCATACGGCGTTCTTCCTTAGCACGATCACCGTTACCGAACTCTTTGCGCGTTTATATGGAATTTTTTCGAATGAGATTATGATTCGAAGTGAAATTTTCAAACTATTTCAGGGCGTTTCATTAATCTCGAGCACTTAAATGACAGAAGTTAATCTCAAAAGTTCGTGGTTTTTGTTAGAATAAAACGAATCCAACGTGTCTTGGTCGCCAAAATTGATGAAGAGCATATTGAACAGTAGAACTCGAAAGGAAAATTCGATTCTCTATCAAGTGTGAATGATGGCAATAATTCAGCCTTTCTGTAGCCGAAATAGTTTCCCGTGATTCGCTCTAGGAGTCGGGTCGTTTTGGAGTGGAAAATTTAATTCTACGGCACCTAGAAAAATCCGAGACAATTAGCAACAAAAACTGAGGAAGTAGGACACGATTCTTTCGAACATACGGCAGTTAGGTAAGAGTTGTGCTACCAAGTATATGATAGCGAAATTTTGGAAGTGCAGGCGCAATCACATGGAGGTGCGGACGATTTCTGCTCCTCTGAACTTTTGGGGGTCATGTACAGTAGGCAGTACAGTCGCCTTGATGATTCACAAAGAAGTAGAAAAACAAACGAACGAAATCACAAACGAGAACCTTACGCTCTAACTCACTTAACCAGATGCTTCACTGCACGCAATTGGGCAATCAGTTTCCAGGAGGTTCGACGCTTGAATCACTCTACAGGGTGATTCAGAACCTAGCGCAAAAGTTTCAAGAGGCTATAATTATTATGGGTCAAAACAAAATTGTATGTAGTTTAAAATGTTTCCCCAACTTGGGAACTGGGACCGTTCAAGAAAATGAACGACGACTTTTTTGCATCACATCCCGTGAATATCGATACACTTATGTATTTTCAAACGCTCTTCTAATTTGGACGTATACAGAGGAAGCTTATTATTGGGTGGGAGGGCTCGGAGTGTATTAATTTGCAAACGTGTCATAATATCTAAAAATGATCCGTTCCAAGGAAATTTTCATAAAATTTGTTTTATCATCTCCTTATGGGCTTCGTTACTCCTTCGTTTTCCGAGAGATTCCATCCCTCAAACTTCGGGGACTGAATTGCCTCCGAAGACAAAATTTTACTTTTTTTGGGGGGGGGGGNGGGGGGGTCCGAGTGATCCAGTGACGAATCAACCGAGGAATCATAAAATATTTTAACTCGATTTATAATCACCCTGTATACTTTGCGTGCGGCTCGTAATCCCTGTCATACCACACTCCCCTCCTTTCGACCCTTCGCGTCGACCGGTCCATCACCCATCACCAGCAGAAAGTTTCGTAACTATCCCTGCTGCTGCATGCTGCATTTGACCGCGGTTTCCTAGATCGCCCTTGTTTCAACATTTTCGGGGTTGCAAGGATCTAGAAAACTCGTGGAATTTCGGGAAATGTTTTCTAAATTGCAGCCGAAATGAATTCTTTCGGTTTCGGTGTGTGTGTGTTTCTGTGTTTTTTCAAGTTTTTGCACGATAGTTTGTCTTAATGTAGAGGTGGACTCTCAGGCTAGCGTGGGATATCCCCTCCATTTTGGCCTCAACTTGAGAGTTTTTTTTGAGCTTGGGAGTTAATATTAGAGAAAACCAGAGGCACCATCGTGTTTCTCGCAAACTTTTGCATAAGAATTAACAGTCAAATCGCAAATCCCTCACACATGCAACATCTCCATTGTAGTGATAAATCATTCTAAACAATGTGATTTTAATCGTTGGTTGCCTTTTTGGGCTCTAAAAGTTCCATGACTTCTTGTGAATGACCGACATGTCCATATTCTCCTCATATAGGTACTCTACCACTAAGCACCTCGACTCTGACCCATCGTGCGACGGTCGCATAGACGCTCGAATCCCCGGTTGCTGAGATGCTTATTTTCGGCGGAATTCCCCGCCGATTAAGTGCCCGGCGCGCGGGCCCCTAATACCCGGCAATTTGTATTTCATTATGTTTCACTGCTCCGGCTAACGGCCGATAATCACCGCGATAAGACTAATATTTAATAACGGGCCCAGCGCCACACTGCCACACACCACCGCCGCCGCCCCCGCCCCATCGCCCCTCCCGGCGATAAACCACGTCCAGAGTCACCATCGGGAACCATAAACGAGAAGTATATGAAGGAGGGGGAGGGGGGACTCCGACGCTTCATTCATTCCGCGGCGCTAACGACGTCGCGTCGGAAGGAGCTCGAGGAATTCGGTGGTGGGATACTCGTGAAGTCGTTTCTCCGACGAAAGCACGTATCTCCGTTTCGAGGTCGAAAACTTAACGCAAACGGTTCAATTTTTTAACAGGTTTATGACAGTGCAGTCTCTGACTGAATTTTGCTGATTTTAACGTGTTATCAGATCGATGACCCGTGAGATTCTCAATTATTAACTACGAAATGTTTCCGAGTAATAGTACGATTTTCGAGTGAAAATTTAGCAACTTTGAAATGTAGTTACGTCCTTTCGCCTGGGGAACGACGGAATGTGCGATTCGAGAAACGTAATGAACGCACTATACGAGATCAGATTTAGAGTGAGAAGGATCGACATCAGCATTTCTTCATTGCCACTTTTGGGGCCATTTTCATACTCAAAGCACCTCGATTATTCTCGAAACGTGGGGATTGGGTGGAAATTAGGGGCTAATTTTCCATAATCCTCCAGGGTAGGATAGCATCGCAGTAATATTGGCTCCATTCTAGCATCAACTACGTAATTTAGTCCAGTAGTATCCGAAATTTCCTGATGGAACATGACACGACATGCGGAAGCGAAAATGTTAGATTTCTTTGCGAGTGGTTCTGAGCCACATATAAGATGGCCAGAACGTGAAAGTTTCTCGGGCCTCTCGCAGTGAATTGGAAGTGGTTCCCAGCTACATCAAACATCAAAGATGATAAGAACACGCAAGTCTCTTCGGTTTTTTGCAATTGATTGGAATCTTTCCGAAATCTATTTTTCGGGAGACGATAAAGATGACTCGATATCTGGGAATGAAAATCTTTGATTCTAAAGAGTAACTCTTAGTTACATCAAATATGTTAAGAACGTACAAGTCTCTTCGGTGCTATTCAATCGATTGGAATCTTTCTAAAATCTATTTTAGGGTAGAAGATGAAGATGTGGAAATCCTAGAAATGTTAATGAGTGGTTCTGAGCCGTATCAAAGATGGTATGAGACCACGTTAGTTCGCAGTGGATCGGAATCCTCGTGAAATCGGTTTTTCCGGTGGGAGATTTGGCAATGGTGCGCTGACGCTTACGGTTCGCGCTCTTTGCAACGAAGTCTTTTAACTTTTACCATTGCGTAGTTTTCCAACTCCTAAGCCGAGCTTATTACTCGTTTGATTGACTGGAAAAGTAAATCGCGTCAAAGAAAAAGGGGGAGCTCTAAATCCCCGAGGAAGCAAAGCACCACTGGAGCTAGACCCGGCTCAGCTCGAACGGCATTTGTGAGCTTCGAGCTTGTCACTTTTCGGGCCTCCGAACCCCCCGCTCCCGTTGGCCCGCGAACCTTGACTCTTGCGCAAAAACTATACTTTCCCCCGCAGCTGTTGTGCTTATGTATGTGGAAACGGTCGGTAGGAAAGGAAAAATGAGCGACTATTAAGCTAGCTATGTTTTTTCCCCCGTAAACCCACTACCGCAAATGTGAACAACCATATTTGCACGGCAGTGCTGCCGCGTTCTCGGAGAGAGCGGTAACGCTCACATTTTAAAAAATCGAGTTTCCGGCGAATTTCGATTATTCTAATTTACGTGAACTTTTGTCTTATTTGTGTACACAACGAGACCTATATGCTATGAATAAGTGAGAGCGCAAAAATTTGACCTCCTTTCAGACGGCGATGTCTCGGTTACTATTGAACGAAGAAAGTTGCGGTTTGGACGGATCTTATTATTTTTGGCTGCAAGGATCGAGCAACGAAACACAATTCTGTGACCAGCGCAACTGACCCATTTCTAACCTTTAAGTTTGGTGATTATATTTTTTCCCTGTAATGCTTCAACGGAGCTAATTATAATGTTTATAAGATCATTCAAAAATCTACCTTCTATGACCTACCTTCTATT
>NW_017552322.1:2089240-2103420 GCF_001854935.1 Bemisia tabaci
GGGGGGGGGGGGGGGGGGGCGGCAAACGCCGCGTAATGGAGCCATTCTCCGGAGCCCCGAACCTCTGCCCATGAATTTCGAGCACCTTACCACGTTCGCGCCCTCAACCCCGACGTCCTTCCATCGTTGCCGACTTAAGTTTATCCCAGGGATCGTACTTCTATTTTTTTTTTTTTTTTTGAATGAGAAATTCAAATTTTTGAAATTTGTCGAATTTCGAAAACGTCCCTCTATCGTTGCCGACTCAAGTTTTTCCCGGGGATCGCACTTCCATTTTGTTTTTTTTTTTTTTTTTTTTTTTTTTTTTTCATTAATTCCCATTTCGTCAGGCGCATAATAAAGCAGGGTGTCTACAAGTCCGGAATTTCCAGAAATAGTACTGATTTTTTAAGGGCGGCCCCGAAATACTGAAAAAGTTCGGAAATTCCGCAAGAAGGTCCGGGATTTTTCATTTTTTTGACATTTTTGTCGCAATTTGAGCGAGAAATTCAAATTTTTGAAATTTTTCGAATTTCGCAAACGTCCCTCCATCGTTGCTGCATCGTTTATCGCAGGGATCGCACTTCTATTTGGTTTTTTTTTTTTATTAATTCCCACTTTGTCAGGCGAATAAGAAAGCAGGGTGTCTCCAAGTCCGGAAATAGTAAGTACTGATTTTTTAAGGACGGTCCGGAAGTACTAAAAAAGTGCGGAAATTCCGCAAAAAGTCCGGAATTTTTTTCATTGTTTTGTCATTTTTATCGCAAGTTGAGCGAGAAATTCAAGTTTTTAAAATTGCTCGAATTTCGTTTATTGTAGGTACTGAAAAAGCACCGAATTTCTTTGTTGAGAAGGTACTGAATTTCTTGGGAAAGTACTGAAAAAGTACCGTAAAAATACTGATTTTTGGCAAGCCTGTTTTATTAGACACCCTGCATGTGATCTACGAACGTGATTCTTTCAGAATATCAAATAAAGAACACAAGCTTTAGTGACCCATTGTGTCATTTTATTTCGTTCTACCAATTTTTTGGTAGTTGTCGCCCCCTTCCAATTTTTTCCTTTCTTACAACTCCTTTCCTCACCAGATTTGGCTGAAATGGCGCCTCTGTACTCTGCACTCAGCCCCCTGCCAACCCCAAACTTAGAATCTGTGTTATGTCGTTCGTTTTTGAACTTCTGAGCGTTCTTATCCCGAACGCGACGCGAAACAATCTCGCTGCGATAATTACAACATTAATCCAACACGCGCCGCGCCGTCGGAATTCGTCCCTCGGCTGACAGAAGGACTTAACTTCACTTCAAGATGAGCCCGGGAGAGCCTCGAGTTATACGGACGACAGGGTTCACCGAGTAGGGTAATTACGTCCTTATGTCAGAAGTCCACGAATTAATGGGTGGTTTTCCGCTTCTCGTCGTAAATAACCAAGTTCTAGGACGAAACAACGGAGATTATTTACCATTTTTCCGTCTCGAAAAACTTTTATGTATCGTCCCCCGGTCTGACAACGCGGAGAGGTTGTTTGAATGAATTTTTACCCGGTAAGAAGAATGATACAATTAGGAGGGACGGTAAAAAAAAGCGGCTGGGCGAAAGAGCCAAGAGTTATCGTCGCTCCTCTGACAGAAGGGCGTATCTCGGTTTCCACATGAGCCCTGAAAAGCATGGCTTTATATGTAAAACGAGGTTCACGTGGAAATTGAGGTACGTCTTTTTGTCAAAGGGGCGACGTTATTAGCCCTTGACCCTAGCCTGGCCACGGCCTTTCCCCCGCTCTGCTCACCACACTTGACACCCTCACCCTAGCATACCT
Source organism: Bemisia tabaci (assembly GCF_001854935.1). Taxonomy (NCBI): domain Eukaryota; kingdom Metazoa; phylum Arthropoda; class Insecta; order Hemiptera; family Aleyrodidae; genus Bemisia; species Bemisia tabaci. The sequence goes on from NW_017552322.1 coordinate 2,091,034, forward strand.
TTTATCAAACTTTCACCCTTACTGGGCGCTTTATCTTTGCGGGAGGGCCGAAGCGGATGAAGAGGCTCTTCAAGTTCATTCCGTGAGGTGGACCAAGATGGCGTAACGTAACTTTTGCTCGTGGCTTGGATTCGGATCTCCGATTTCCGTAATCCGTTCCTTTGCGAGGTCGAAACTTCCAAAGTTTAATTGCTTACATTCGAGCCATTTTGTTTAAGGCGACCAAATGACGTGGAAATGGAACCCGACATTAATCAGTCATCATTCGACCAATTGTATGTGAACAAAATGTGACACATTCTTGAAAACTTGGAAAAAACCTGGAAAAGTTAGGGAATTTCACGCAACAACCCTGAAAAGTCAGAGAATTTTGCCGTAGAGACTTGCAATTCTTACCCCCGGCCGAATTTCATTGTTTCTTGCCGCTTCTACGCGGTCCATCGACGAAAATTAGAACTTCTGCCATCAAGTCCTGGAATTTAAGAGGCTTTAGCGCGTGAAGAGAATTTTCATGAGAAATTGTGCCCAAAATTCATTGAAAAGTCAGAGGAGTTTGAAGTTCAAGAAAATCTGTCACTGTCACCTTTGCCTCGACAGAAGGTGCTCGATCATCAATCGTCATTGAGCGAAAAATAGTTAAGACCTCCAATCTAAACCTTTGCTTCACCCGATCAAGTTACTTGGATTGTCTGTGCGATGTCTTTAGAATATACAGGATGATCCATGAGTCTCGCTTCACCAGTAACAGACACCCCTCACACAACAGGGACCATCGACGGGGACATCATCCCAGTAACTTTTAAACTCGTCGAGATTGAGATTTAAAATTTGCGAGCGACCCTCGATCAAAAGAAACCCCTCTTTAAGGAATCCTCTACATACTCAGCAAGGGGGTCACCCCGCTGAAAAGAGGCAAGAACTCTAGGGGTTACACGCGCGGTACAGGACTTTTAGACCACCTTGTATTGTCTCCGGTTGGAATGTCGCAGTGTTTCGTGAATTCGTGGCACCGCGAGCCTCACGACAGTGGACACGTGAATTACGATGAATCGACCCATCTTCCATTTAAACCCATGGAAAAGAATCGATTATCAGGGTACACCTTGATAATCGATTCTTTACCATAGGTTCAAACGGGAAAAAATCGATAGCCGATGTCGCGTTGGGCCTATTTCTCGGGACCGCACCCACTCACCCACGATGGAGCTCGCGTGCCGCTCTCCGCAGAGGGCGGGCAAAAATGTGTTTGTGTTTCCATAATCCCTAATCCGGATTAATTTAATAACAGCCGACTCGAAGTGAGGAAAACGGGAGTGGAGCGCGGCGCCCGCTAACAGTCGTATGAATATGCGCAACACGATAATTACAGCCCCGAACAAAGTGTACACGCATGTTTCTCGGCTCCGAGTGCGGCAGCAAAGAACAGCCCTTTTCCGTGCCAAGTTGTTTGATTATCCCTTCACTCTCCGTCCCCGTTCCGTGCGACGCTAATCCCGCTCTGCCGTGCTAAGGAAAAACGCCGTATGAACCTTCAGGCGTTGCCGAATTTCCTTTGATAAAACGCTAATTTTCTGGAAAACCTATGAATCTTTTCGCTCCACTTTTTCAGGAAATTTTGTTCGCAATTTCACCTAAAGTTCCTGAAAACTTCAAGGAATAATATTCATAACATTCTTCAAAAATAAACATTTTACTGAGGGAAATTTGGCAACTCTCGAATGTCCATACGGCGTTTTTCCTTAGCACGGCAGTGCTCGTGTAAGGCGGGGGAGCGGCGGATTCCGCGAAAAACCCGCTTGATTGTTTCGCAGGATTATCCCGTTTCTTTAAAGTCGAGGAACTCGTGCGGATTCCATGCCAACTGTTTTCATCAAAAAGTTCGTTACTTTCAACAAAAGTGGCAATGAAAGGTGAATTTTTCGCAAGGAGAAGATGATATCCCTCATTAGGGGCCGTCCTCTCAAGAGGTCGGGCAACTTTCCCGATTTGGAACGCCATTCCACCCCCCTCTCACTCCACACTGGAAAAAAAAAGAAACACATTGGATCTAGAGTCCAGACTCTTAAAAACATCGACAAGAAAAAATACTCTTGATTCAATCAGAATCTAGCTTAAATCAAGAGCCAAGCCTCTTAATTTAAGCAGATTTCGTTTTGATTCAAGCAAAAATCCGATTGAATCAAGAGTATTTTTTCTTTCAATGTTTTCAAGAGTCTGGACTCTAGGTCCAATGTGTCTTTTTTCCAGTGCATTGTCGGACACTTCAAATTTCTTATTTTGACACTTTTTTTGTTACTTTTTGGCACATAATTACTTAGGAATTGTTACGTACCCTCTTCTCAGGCGTCTGACCTCATTTGGACTTCATTTCGCAATGAAGAAATAATATTTCTGACTCACTTTAGAAACGATGCAAGTGTCGTGCCGTAAGTTCCTCCTTGCAGAGAGGTGCTTTATATGGATTAGCTAGAGACAGTAGTTACTAACTTAAAAAATCAGTTAATTTATATTGAGCATCTTTACCTTCAGCGTCATTTATATACACGAAATTTCGTGTTAATTAGATTTAGTGGAACTAAAATAGGTCCCGGCCTAATCTTAACAAAGTGGAGTAAATTACTATTTATTATCATTTGAGATAAGTTATGATCATTGATCTTTTTGGTTTACTTTCAAGCTAAAGTCTTGTTTCTTGTTTAACTTAATATAATATAACAGTCTTTAAATTAATGGTTGGAATCTGTCAGTTGGCTGCGGAGGAAGCAATGGGAAAACCTTGACCAATGGTCTTTTTAACATTTTTAGAAAGATTTTCCCATCTGTGTTGAGATGAGCTCTCGAAATTTTGAAACGTTTCAATGGACTTTTGCTCTCGCTTTTTTTCATAAATCGACACCATTTCGGATACATCCATCTCTACCCGTCCTCTGTACGCAAACCCAGGATCTGCACCTCTCTCAAATCGTATACCATACCAGGCTGAATCGTCTATCCCCATACGTGAATAGGAACGCCAGAAGGAAGACGGAGGTACAAGAGAGAGGAAGACATTATCAAAACAAAACCGAGAGAAAAAAAGGAGGGAGCACGAAGCTGACATTACACGAGATATCTCATCGGCTCGTGAAACGGCGAAAAAATGGAGGCACGCAAATGCCCCCTGCCACCCCTCCCCCACCCCGCACGGAACGTGACTACAAAGTGCAATACATTAATCGGTGATGTATGAGTCTTTGGATGCAAATTCAATTGGCGGAATAGGGGGTTGCGGGGGCGTTTCGTGAAAGCGGGGGAGGGGGCCGTTAATGGAGGCATCGGCGGAAGTGGGCGAGAGCGAGAGGGGGCACCTGCCGACGAGGAGGACGGAAAACCAGTGGAAAACGGAGGGGGAAGAGTTGATATTGTAATTGAATTGGAGTCGCGTGATAATACGAATATCAACACGGATTTAAAATCGTTGTGTTCCCTCCTCGAATAGCGGTACCCCCTTTTTTTGCACGCAGAGAGGCTTCCGCGTTTTCGCATTGTATTGTTGACTGCGGGAGCTGCCTTGTCGGGTGAGAAACGCGCATCTACGACTTGTTTCCTTCGGAATTGCGCGGTATTTTCCCTGGCGTTGCGGTGTCGACCCCTCCACCTCGAAGGGATCACCAACCGCGTGTTTTCTTTAGGCGCTGCGGGTAGAAAGGGAAGTAATACTTTTTCGAAATATAATTGGTAGCTCATAAATAGCGTTTAAATCCAGACGGAGATTGTGAGTGTTAACGCTGCGAAAAGAGAATGCACCCCTTGCCTCGCCACCGTTGTCACAATGAGTCGCCCTCCTGCAGGGATGTGAAATTTCGTGCAGTATTTTCAAAGTTTCCTGTGAAATGTTAAAATTTTTTTTTTTTTACGTGAAATACATTTTCCCTGAGTATGTATGAGCTGTATTTGGACCGCGAGGGAACGGAAACGCACCAAGTCGCATCAGCTTTGAACCGAGGTAAATGAGAGATTGGAAGTTTTATCCCTACAAGACGCAAGGACAACACGGAAAAAAAAATCGCTGATTCAACAATTCAATTGCTAAAACCAGTGAGTGCAATGTTTCAACGGAGATTTTACAACAAAAAAATGCTACTTTAACCACATTGTAAACTAATTTAACCACGGGGGTGGTTAAAGTAGCATTTTTTTGTTGTAAAATCTCCGTTGAAACATTGCACTCACTGTTTTTAGGAATTGAATCGCTGAATCAGCAATTCTTTTTTTTTCCGTGTAAGTCCAACGGATGTTTCCGCGTTTAAAATATCATTTATCCACTCTGAATTGTGACTGGAGAAAATTTGTGACTAGTCAAATTCAAAACTCCCCTCAACTCATTCCTCTCCAAAATGCTATCTGGAGCATTTCTGGAAATGCTGCATTGCATAAATGCATTTATGCTGACAAACCCTTCAGAGTCGATTCACATCAATTTCATCCAAAGTGGGAGTCGTAAATCCTTAGTTGGTGTTGTTGAAATTTCATATCTCATTTACCAGTAAAAATTGTAAGCAAATTTTATACAGGGTGACCCAGGATTCAGTACGAATACTGAAGGAGTCGATTCTGTAAGTCAAAATGAGACATTTTTGTGGTATAACTTTTTTTCCAAAAACGATCTCCCTGGGGGCCACGGCATCCCAAAGTTCGAGAAAAAAATTATACCACAAAACCGTCTTTTTATGACCCACAGAATTGACTCTTTCAATATTCCTACTTATTCCTGGCCACCCTGTATGTATATTCGACTCCTGAAAACTTGGAACACTGTCGATATTTATATTCTTTTCCTCAAAGTAGAATTACAACATTCGTTGCTGTTTACCCATGGGCACAAATTAATTTCGCTTCGAAAAATGATCAACTTCCCTTACAGTTCAGAACAATCACCCCCGTTTCGCGTTGTTATGAGCCTTTTCCCAGTACTGCAGAGATCTGCGCCAATAAGCGAACGAACGAAAACCGTCCATTTCGAACATGGTTGCCAGACTGTATAGAAACTTAGATGTTGACTCACTGAATTGGACATGATCCCTTAGAATTATGTATTGCCTCCACTGTTAACGCAGATGTCTATCATCAGAAATCAGGTTTCACAAAAATCGATCGCTTAGGAGCCGCATGTTGTAGCATCAGCAGGATTCCACACAATGGTAAACGTTACCAGTCAATTTACATGTGTTAGTGCGCCTTCCTTTTCGTTTGATACTGTGCAATACTTCTGTGGCGGAATAGTTGCTCAGAACGCCTTTGACAGTGTCGCTTTGATTTGATGGCAGAAGTTTACGATTAGCCCGGAAATTACACTCCATCGCGTGCAGAGTTACACATGTTTTTATCGCCGACGATGAGGTGAAAAACATCCATACGTCAGTTTGCGACGTTGCAAGTTTTTCACTGCGTATTTTATGATCATTCAAACGAGCTCTCGGAAAGTCAGAGAAAATCAGGAGAAGTCAGGGAATTTTGTCAACCTCTGGCAAGTATAGAAAAATTCGAGAAAGTTAACTTGGAAGGTTTACAGACAAAACGTTGCATTTTCTCAATTTCAAGAGGCTTTGGGCTCAAATTTCTCTGAATTCAATTTTTATTTGCAGTTATGCCCATGAAAACATTAACATATCTGGGAACTTAATGCTCAGTATCCCTGAAAAGTCAAGGAAAAGTTGGAGAATTTCACTGCGGAACCTTGAAACATTTTCTTCGAGCCGTAAAACATCGCATTTTTCAATTTCAAGAGACTCAACGCTTAAAATGTTTTTTTGAATTTTTTTTTTTTTTTTTTTTTTTTTTTTTTTTTAGTAATCTTGCGCGGAGATTAGGAGCCTAACCATCAGAATGACAGGCAAATCAATGTTCAATATTCCTGAAAAGTCGGGAGTTAGGGTACAGTCTAGGAATTTTGAAATCCATGAACTTGTCACCCAACTTTTGAAGATCATTCAGGTGCGATTGGGCAACCCTCGGGCCGAATATGGATGTGTGGCGGCGAGAACGGAGCCCCGATTTCGCCCAATTTCCATTGTTTTCCATTCGACGACGCCTTTTTGGATGCGACGCCGATGGGAGTCACCGAAGCGTGAGCTTCCTCCGCATGCAGCGTCGCGACGCCACCGTCGAAATGCACCATCCACCGGGAACAGGAGCACCCGGCACCACTCACCACTCACCAGCCACCGCCGCGCGCGTTTCGGCGGCGGGCGCATCCATGTTGGCATTCGTTAGTGCTCTCGCTTCGCTGCCGATCAAATGCGCTGAAAATTGCGCCAACCGGCCGTGCCACATCGCTGCCACCCTCCTCCTCAAAATCCTCAAATTCCTTCCATTATCTAGCGTTTTCAACATAAAAACATACCTTTTTTCTCTTTTTAAAAAAATTATTCTCCTTCTGACCTAGAAATTTAAATACTTCTCCTTCTGACGTAGAAATTGAAATTGAATGACATCAGGAACATCTATGGATTAGAAATTCCAATGTGCGTCAAAAAATCGACTGAATGATGAAAATTATTCGATAGTTTTCGAAAAGAAAAATTCTGAAGAAGCGGAGGAAAACTTAGTTTTCTCATCAGGGAATGAGCGTGGTCAAGAATTCTAAGCACCATGCTCTAGTGAGAAAAATGGGTCTAAAAGCCGGAAATGTTCATTTTTAGTACAATTTTTCAGTTTAATGTTTAATAAATCAGTGCGCAAGTCAGTTTCAGAATCCGCCCATGTTTTTTGTAGTACTTACAAGAATTGTCGATCAGCGCAAGAAGAAAAAATAGTGTATTTTTCCTTCGGAAAATACACTAAAAATTACGCTACCTAGGGCCCCGGCCAAAAACCGCATGGAACTCCGAGGGAAACCCTTCGAAAATGTAAATTTTCGGACCTTTCAACCCATATTTCTTTCTGGGAAAAATCGATTTCCAACCGAAACCAATCTTTATCGTCGAGTAAAGATAGCGGTAGGTGTGGGAAAAAAAAGGATCGTTGTTGCTTCGAACTATGGTGGGGCCTATTGCCTCCCCTAACACTCCCTTTATTTCCATCACCCTCTTTCTCCTCTCCGCCGTCTTTTCCACGGAGGCAAGGTTGTCTTTGAGTGGTGTCTGATCTGTGATAAGGAGAAGTCCAGTATGAACCTTTAGGCGTTGCCAAATTTACTTTGATAACGAATATATTGGAAAAGTTGGAAGTGTTTCTCGCCTAATTTTTCGGACAATTCTATTCTCAAAATATGTTAAATATTTGAAAATATTAAGGAATAAGGCATAACTTTCTTCCGCAATATAAATTTTTTATCTGGGGAAGTTTGGCAATATTCAAATGTACATACGGCGTTTTTCCTTGATCATCGTTTACCACGTTCGAGAAAATTCTTTCGATAAAGTAAGCAAATTTTTCCAATTGAATATGATTTGAATTTTACATCGTACTCGATGTTCGAGCATTGTCTTCTATCCTATTCGATTCGCTCGTTCGTTCGCACGCTCCTTTGGTCTCATTGAACACCACTGAAATCGTCCCATTGAAAATTCGAATTCTCTGCCAGAGATAAATTCATAGGCGAATGTTCGACATCGAATATGATGCTCAATACTAACTGGTGTAAACCCGAAACGAAATTACCTTCAAAGGAAGTTTTGATTTATTCCATTGGCAGCAGTTCGCTCCGTATTCCAGACTTTTGAAATGACCTCCTGATGTGAAATGAAGTAAGGAATTATTTTAATCGTTGACTAAAAAGTAGCTACTGAAAGTCATCTGTTTTCACCTCTTGCTAGCTGTTGAGTTTGCAAACTTGTTCAACCGAATTTCATTAAAAGAGGTACGCTTTGATCGCGAAAATTACAAATCTCAGCCAGTGACAGCGACATTTTTTAAAGCCTTAATGGGCCTACGTAAATCGTGCCCACTGTTATAACTAGTTCCAAATACTTTTGATTAGAGTTCCTTAAGTTCAAAATTAAGGGTGTATAGCACATTTAAAAATATAAATATGGACTCAAAGTTTGTAATACTATAACTGGACTTAATGTTGCAATCAAGAATTACAATTTCTGGCCCATCTGTAAAAACGCGCATGTACATAGGGTAAACACTTTGCCCTTAGACTAAGCTAAAAATTTTAGTGCCTAATTAGAAAATGTAGTCAAATTCAACTCCAGAGTGAGATTGACACCATTTTCTATCCGGCAGATACGATCAACCGTTTTTCCATTTTTGGAATTCATTAAAAATCGGAAAGGGTCATTATCCTGGTGGACCCACCCCCTATGGACTCCTTGAAATTTCAGGTTTAAAAACAAGGTTTCCGGTAACAATGAAACTGATCCTACAGATCAAAAACGACATTTTATTTTTGTGATTGTGCAACTTGAAACCTTGTTTTTTAAGCTGAAAATACGGAATGTCAATGAGGGGTCCAGCACTCACCCTATAGGCCGTTAACTTTACCTTATTTTACATCTCGAAGAAGCCTCGTAGAGCATATTTACCCAAACAAGAGCGGTTCGGAACAATTTACATCATAAAGCCGCTAAAATATTATTATCAGAGCGCCAATTGATGTATGTGTGAAGTATAGAAATCATTTAGCGCCAATGTATGTGTGAAGTATAGAAATCATTTACCTCTGTTATCGAAAGCCACAAGGCATTATTGAAGCGTGGAAATTCCGTTCGACTAACCTGCAAAAGAAGGTAAAAGGTATTTCAACGCCTCTCTGAAAGGTGAAGAGGCGCAAACTTTAATAAGGAGGATCAGCTCATGCCGAGCGTTTAATAAATGCTAGCGTTCGCAACAAACTTCTACTCTTGATGGGATCATCTTCCCATGATACATGCTCAATTACGTGCTTTGTGCTCCCCATAAATGCAGCGTGCATCTTGAGCACTCTCCCTTTTAAATACTACGAGCCACCTTCATATCCCCGCACATACTGCCGTGCTCAGAAAGAACGGCGTATGAGCCTTCAGACATTGTCAAGTTTCCTTCGGATAACAGACGAATTTTTAGGAGAAGTAGCGAATATTTTGCTTGAAGTTTAATCTGAAGTAGGTATCTGAAAATTTCAAGGGATAATGTACGTAATGGAGAGATGTTGCATGTATGAGGAATTTGCGATTTGACTAGTGATTCTTGTGTAAAAGTTTGCGAGAAACACGATGGTGCCATTGGTTTCCTCTGAAATCAACTCCCAAGCTCAGAAAAAGCTCTCAAGTTGAGGCCAAAATGGAGGGGATATCCCACGCTATCCGGAGAGTCCACCTCTACATCAAGACAAACTCTCCATGCGAAGATAGGGAGCAAATACATTGACAGGGCTGCCACTTTATTTGGGGACTCTAAAACTGAAAACAAGCTTTTTCTGAGCTTGAGAGTTGATTTCAGAGAAAACCAGTGGCACCATCGTGTTTCTCTCGAACTTTTACATAAGAATCAATGGTCAAATCGCAAATTCCTCACCATGCAACATCTCCATTTCTCTCGATAATGAATATTTTATCAGGGGAAATTTGGCAGCGTTTGGCCGTTCATACGTCGTTTTTCCTAACGCGACCGACCATATGTGCCTCGAGGGTAGAATCCGCTTGCGAAATAAATGGGAATAGCTTTCCTTCTGAACTTCGTGGCGTCGCCCCGCGTTCCCCGGTCGTTTAGTATTGTATCGTTAAGTTTTGAATGAAAAAGATGCATTGTGATAAATTCAGAACTTCCGTAAGCGCCTTCCCTTGCTTTTGTCTGTTTTTCATGTTCGCCTTCTCATCAGTTTCGGGTTTCAGGGACAAGTGGATCCCTGCAAAGAGCCATCATTTGTAATTGCGAATGTCCCATAGGTTTTAAAAAAAAAAAAAAAATCAGTAGTTATCTTGATACTTCTCTCTCTTCCTCCCCCCGCCTCATTCTGGTAGAATCAAAATTATACGAAAGGTTAAAAGGAGCCTTCCCATTTACGGAAAAGTTAACGACTGTCCCCGAAGAACATCGACCTTAAGAATAGGTCGCAGATCTGTTGGCGGAACGTACCGGTGTGACATTAACGAGAAATGCGATTTGATAGCTCCTGTGTTCTCGCGAAATTCGAGGTGCTACGTTTAGTCGCTCGCGGAGCCCGAGAACCGAACGGGGAATTATTCAGAGAGGGATCATTCCCGACTCCGAATGCTGAATTTATGATTCCATTATTCGAATTCGCATGCCGAGCGCTGATACGCTCACGCTGATGGCTTCCTAATTCAATATCGATACCTCGAAACGATGCAATAAATCGCTGACGTCACCTGCAGATAAGCTCACATAAACTGTGTCTTCAGCTGTAAGTTCGCGTTGTGCTGCCGCTTTTAGATGTAGCAGAGGATCAAAGATTTCGCCGTGGCACAACTCTTCGTTGTTCGGCCAGCGCTGAAGTTTCTTAAAGTTTTCCTCTCTACGTTGGATTGCATCAGAGACGGTATAATTCTGAGGCGCCGCAAAACCAAACTGTTTCATGTAATCGAATGAGGTAGACGCTAAAAAGGTCAACGCTGTTTTTCTCCTAATGATGGTTGATGAGCAACTTGTTGAGCAAGAAGTCAAATAAAATTCTTCTAATGATGCCTGATGAGTGTCGGGGTGAGCACCGTGCGCGGTGAAATTTTCCTAATTAAGTTAGTATTCCTGTAAATCAATCACTGCCGAATCTGAGCGTTAAGAAAAGTAACGAAGTAACGAAAGTAACTTACACAGCATACGGAAGATAGCAGTGCGAGGTTGTGGGGTTTGAATTGTAGTGTCTCTGAATCATTACTTACTTTAAAATCAATTCTTGTTTCAAATTTGACTTTCAAATTCGTTGGATAAGGGTAAAAAACGAAAAATCGAATTCCAGCGCTTGCGAAAGAATGTCTAAATGACTAAGTATAAATCCAAGTATGAAAGATTGCGGGAGGAAAAAACCATAAATCCTCTGCTATCCCTTTTCTTGGCCTTATCCGCTGATTATCAGTTGCTGTTGTTGGTGCCCATACTTGAGGAGCGAGAGGAGGGGGTATCAAGTAAGCTTCAAAGTTCCTGAGCCACAAAGTTGTGTGTAGCTTATCAACAGTTGCTACTGTCCGACCGGGCTCACAGAAACAGCAACTTGCAACTTGCAAGGTGATGAACAACTTCGCGGACCAAGCGACGCGGCGATAACGTCACAGGAATCGTCAACCTAGTCTCTACGGAAACTTATCTTTTGAGGGTCAACTATACCTCGTCTTCGTCATTGGTTTTTTGCCAAAGAAAGCTGTAGAATTGAGTGACAAGGTATATTTATGGTAAACATTTTCTGGGAAATTACCTTATGCGCTGGTATTCGGATGCGGCAAAAGTTCAGGGTGTCTACAGGTCCGGAATTTCCAGATAGTCCGAAAATAGTAACGACTTTTTAAAGACGGTCCGGAAGTACTGAAAAAGTGCGGAATTCCGCAAGAAGGCCCGGAATTTTTTTCATTTTTTTGTCACCTTTGTCTCAATTTGGGCGAGAAATTTAAATTTTTGAAATTTTTCGAATTTCGTGAAATGGAGGTACTGAAAAAATACTGAATTTTTCCGTGAAGGAGGTACTGAATTTCTTGAGAATGTACTGAAAAAGTACTGTAAAAGTACTGATTTTTGGCCAGCCTGTTTCAGTCGACACCCTGAAGTTGTGTTCGGAGGTTACCGCCACCTTTTGAACAATGATGATCGACAAACAACCAGCCTGTTTCAGTCGACACCCTGAAGTTGTGTTCGGAGGTTACCGCCACCTTTTGAACAATGATGATCGACAAACAACTTGTTGAGTTTGAAATTCGCCGAAAGGTGATTGACGAATGTCGGGGTAAGCAATTTCCTAAGCGAGCTCTTGCGAATCAGGCAAGGATTGCGAAACCGATCGCTCAACTCTTCGGTCACGAATCATCATCAACCGTATCTGAGCATTGACTCCCGGAATTAACTTTAACTCCTAAGGAAAGACAACATCGCGGGCTCTCTAAAACATTTTATCGCCGATCCGAATCTATGAAAGCGTGCGGCAAGAACTGCGCGCTACAATATCACGCGATTTCGTCACCGGTAATTTTTCTGCATGCCGATGCGAGCGTAAAAAAGTGCATGAAAAGTCAGGGGGCTCTAATCCCCATTTTGACTAATGGTCCAGGACCCCGATGGCGACCTCGATGCCAGTCCTCGGGTTTTTTCTCAAGCTCTCAGCCCTTCGTTTTCATCCCTAGGGATTCTTTTCGGAGTCCGATTTGGCAGCGGGGTTTGTATCGGTAATCGGGGATACTGTGTGCAGATGACCCGTGATCAAATTATGTCCGTGTCAACGTCAACCCTCCCGCGCCCTCGCCCTTGGGCGTCCCTCCC
>NW_017552322.1:2108876-2126263 GCF_001854935.1 Bemisia tabaci
TCGGATGGGCCGCTATGGAGTGGTAATGCTCGCAAAATTATGTTTTCATGCGCCGCTTCGTGTAGGACCGCTTCGGGAAACTATGCCGTACTCGGGAACTTCGAGAATCACCAGACGCGAGGGACGAGTTTTCCTGGAAGTTGAAGTTTTCTACCCTTTCCCTGGCTTCTCGAAGGATTTTATAAGATACAATTTTCTGACCGATGCCTGTTATTTCTGCGACCGTCCATAAATTAAGTAACGCTCCACGGGGAGGGGTATGAGGTTGCGTTAGTTTACAATGGGGGGCTTTAGTTACAATGGGGAGGAGAGGGTTAGCGCAAGCGTTACGTATAACGCTCTCAATAAACAGAAAGGAACCAAGCCACATCAGCTATTGCCAATTTTAACATGGAAATTACATTTTTTACGAGAGAACGTCTATGCAGATTCCTTTGAAAATTTTAAGGAATTTGCTTTGTATTATAGAGAATATTCGCTGAAATTTGCTCAAAATTACGGACAACCGTTTTCATATAAAAAATTAAATTGCCCGATTAAATTTGGCAATAGCTGATGTGGCTTGGTTCCTTTCTGTTTAACGCGGTCCAATTACAGGGTGTCCAGCATCAGGATTTTTCCGATTTTCCGATTCTATTAGGATTTGAGGTCAATCAGGATTAATCCCGATTTCAGCAGGATTTGAAGAAAAATCGATCGTAAAATCAGGATTTGGGAAAAGACGGCCGTCCGCTTCTTTTCCGTTAATTATCCGTAATTCGTTCGTTAATTTTTCTCCGCAAAACATCAGGATTTAGCAGTCAAAAATTAGACAAAAATCAGGATCCCCCAAAATGACAACAACTAGACACCCTTAGTAAAAAATCACAACATATCTCCAACCTCACTGCGAACTTTCGTTGGATTTTCGATGAAGTGCCAGTTTTCACCGACACCGCGCAGGAATAAATGAATTTTGTCATAAATGCATTTCTTGCTAAGTGCATCCCTGAGAAAACGGAATAAACCTGCTTTTCCTTTCCTTTCGCTTAATCCCCGGGCAATTTCGTTGATAGTAATTATCTCCACCCGGTAGGGATGAACTTGGGTTAAACGAAAGCTGGAAGCTCGAGAGTAGAGTACCTACTTATCACAAAATTAAGGGCAAATAATGCATAAGTCACGCTGCTCGGAGCCCGCTGGCAAAATTCAATCCGCCCCACGAAAGCATCTCACGCACAGTTTATCAAAACGATTTCCTAATTAGGTAATCTAAATGCGGCGTTTTTTTCCAGAATGTAATTTCGCCAAGACTGGGTTTTCCCGAATCTCATTACGCGGGAACAGAGTGAATTTTATGCAACGTGAAGACTTCGAAGAGCCGGCATCATTAAGCGACAGTCCTTGTTTATAAGAAGTTAAAAAGCAGGGGGGCTAGCGAGTGTGTTAGTGGCGGTGTACAGTGGAACGAACCATTACGATTGGTCGGACACGAAATTTTTCAATATAACTGCAAATTTTAATATTTCTCTCCTTACTTCATACATTTTAAGACATGTCTCTGAAAGGAATTTTCACGAGGAAACCATATACCACTTTTAAAATAAGCCAATGGGAATGGGTAAGGTACGAATTTTAGCATTCGAATACACCTAGGTTTCACGTTAAACACGATTTGTACAACGATAATTAATGAAATCAACTCCCATAATAAGATATTGACATTTTTAGTTCACGTTTTAGTAACGTTCAGAGCGTGATCTGTCTGAAGTAGATTTTCGTTTTCTCATGAGCGGTAGGTTTGAATTTTTGCATCGGAAAATGTAAAATAGTTAAGTCAGGAGTGAGTTAAAGTAATTTCCGCAGCAAGAATCGAGTTTAGCGTGAAGTTTTGGTTGAGAAACATGTATCATTAGAATTCTAAAATTAGCACCCTGTGTATTCTACGTTTTGTATCAACATATACAAGCTTTTAAATTTTCCACATTCTGTCCTATCTCGCCCATCGACTCGCTCCACTGTGCGGTGGTTGTGGTGGTGGTGTTGGTGGTTCAGGAAGGAGAAGTGCCGAGTGGAGGATGGGGGGATCTGCGAGAAACTTGATACAATAACGAAACGAAAGCGTGACCTTTTCATTAAAAACCTCGCAAAAACCGCGATCCACCAGTACGGACTCGACACCTGCAGACGTTTCTGGGCTGGCAGATTCCGGGAGGGAGGCGGGGTGGGGGGAGGGGGGCATTTTAATAATTTCATAAAAGTGAGGCTAAAGCGCAGATGTTTTCGGGACTCACCTCTCACCTCGCACCTCGCGCCGAGCCGGGATAATTGTGAGCTTCACAACTCTTGAAAGTTGGCGGACCCATTACCGTGGTTTATCTCTCGCCGCGGGGCGGAGCGTTGCCTTCTCGCGCGGCAACGGCCGTCGCAACCGTTGATTCCGGGGGAACCCAAAGCCGGGAAAGTCAAGTAGCGAATTTCCGCGACTGGATCCGGTCGGGTTTTTGACTTACCCCCAACCTCCGTTACAACCAAACTAAATTCCTTCCGTACGACGTTGCGCCTACAAAATTTGATTTTCGTGCTGGCAGCTATGACAACTGCATCGAAAATTCTCGATCCACCTCCTCGGAAGGTGAGTCAAAAAGTAGATGCATGCACACGTCGGCCAAAATTCATCAAGCACCGGGTATTAAGTTCTCGACTTAGCTGAGCTTTTTTCACCTTTGGTTTGCGACCCTGCCGATCCGGCCGAAAAAGTCGACCAAATCCCTTCGCGGAAACTCGCTTAAGGAGACTTCATAGTCCGAGAGCCGGCGAATATTTTGTGACAAAATCATGCGACACAAGTTTTGACTACTGAAATCTGCATAGTGGCACACGCTAAAGTGGCAGACGACCACTTTTCGTGTCGGTGTATGTAAGGCTATCAATTTGAGAGGTCAAAGCTTGTGTCACGAGTTAGTCACTGAATATCTCCCGGCTCTCTGACTATTATGGACTACATTATGCAATTAGAATATACAATCTCTGGCTTATTTTTGGAACGACATGTGGCGTTAGTTCCCCTACACAGATTAGTATTTTTATTTACGAGCCAGAATCGTAGTTGCTTATCGCAAAATTAAGTCAATTTGACCTTATTTGAAGGATTCCCGGGTTTTCTTTAAGGTAATTTTTCCTGAAAGTCCTGAAAAAATGGAGAATTCGCATGGATATTTGTCATTGCTTCATCTGAAAGTGCTTAAATTTCACAGTATTTTTCATAATTTTTTTCTGATATAGGAACCAGTATCAAAATCGATTTAAAAGTGAGAAAATGAATGAAGTGAGAATTTTCCTAGTGACGTAAACTGGCAGCATTTCCCATTTAAACACATGTATTTCAGCAGATTAGATCATTTTGTCGTATCTTCTTCAATAATTGTTCAATTCATGAATCAAGTGTATCCGAGTGTTCAGTTCACTCAGCAGTTTCCACTTAAACACGAAATTCATCAAATTTCAGACACCTGCAAATTCTCGGATGAATGAAGAATTCGAGACACTAGACGTAAACTAAGGGTAATTTGTTGACAACTTGGCATCGTCGTCCTGACGCGCATCGATCAAGCGGCGGGTGCGTTAATGTGCGGGACCTGACATCGCGGAGCACCGAGGAACTTTTGCTCCCTCTGCAAGTCGGGATTTTTCCACCTTTGTGAATTGCAAATCTCCGGGTATCTCTTTAATTAAAATCAAACAGTTGCAGCGGAAACGCGTCAAACTCTTCCTTCCGGTTTCGGTTATAAATTGATCTGATTATTACTCGCCTCTCAACTCGGGTCGCGTCTCTCCACGTCTTTCGCATTGAAACAGAGAGATGCACTCACCTCTCACCAAATCCGTCCTTATCCCACTCTTCGAAAATTTCTCGCGTTAACTGAATTATCAGGGTTGCCACAGTCACGGAATGCCGGGAAATGTCAGGGAAAATGACGAAAATGTCAGGGAAAATGTGTTAAATCACCTTTGTTTGCTTTCTAGAATGGGTTTGAGGTTTTGAACAACAAATTTTGCCTAAAAACTGTTTAAAATTATGTCCTCCTAACCATCTGACATATCTTCAGATGTCAGGAAATGCTACCAAAATAGGTAAGGGAAATCAAGGAAATGTCAGGGAATTTCATTTTTCAAATTCTGTGGCAACCCTGAATTATGCTGCGACATTATTGCCGGACAGTACTTTTCCTCCACCTAATCCTGTGTAAAATAGATCGATAGATAGATAAGTATGCTATCTCACCCAAAAATTCAAAGATATGGTTTTGCAAAAACTGAAAAGGAATGAAACACCAGGTTCGGATGGAATCGCATACGAGTTCTTTAAAAACTTAGATAACAGTAATTAGAAATCTGCACTTCTGCAAACGTTAAATAAGGTATAATGAATGGAAGCACCACCCTAAACGCATGGGGTGAAATTAAATTATCCGTGTTCAAAAAAGGCGACCCTCAAAATCCGGATAACTACAGAGGTATAGCATTAATCAACTATTAAAAAAAGTATCACGTAAGCTACCTGAGAGGGTAGGAAGTGTGAACTTGCCGCACGAAGTCTTAGAAAGGGGAGGAGAGTCAAAATCAGCCTTACATAAGTCTCCCAATTTGATTAGAGTTTTCAAGTAAAATTATTCTTCTACCTATTTTTCAAAATTCTCGGTTATTGTTTGAAATATTGGGGGAGGGGCGAGAAGAGGGGAAAAAAAAGTTCTTTCGAAAAAGAAAGTTCGAAAAAGTTTTTTTTCGTTTAAAAAAAAGTAATCGGATACAATAAAATTCCGATTTTAGGGATTATGCAACCAATCGCGAGTGCAATAAAATTATCATGGAAGGAATTCTTCCTGCATTGAATCAACGGAGGTCATTCCTAGAGGAGGGAGCCCTCAAAAGTTTTTACCAACATGTTTTAATTTTATTCGACAAATTTGATTTTCATCAGTGTGAAAGGGACAGTTCCTCAAGTTGTAGGGGAGGGGGTGAGGAGAGGGCAGATTCTTTTAAAAGAAGTAATTGGATACAATGCAATTCTGATTTTAGGGATTATGCAACCAATTGCGAGTGCAATAAAATTATCATCGAAGGAATTCTTCCTGCATTGAATCAACGGAGGTCATTCCTAGAGGAGGGAGCCCTCAAAAGTTTTTACCAACATGTTTTAATTTTATTCGACAAATTTGATTTTCATCAGTGTGAAAGGGACAGTTCCTCGAGTTGCAGAGAGTTTGCGTTCAAATATACTTAAGCAAATGCGTTTCTCGCGTGTACATTAGTCGGTCGGCCGGACTTGAGTAAAATGAAGGGTCTCGGCACACAGTGGATTGAGTCGATGGGAGAGGTCGGACATGATTATAAAAACTTTAAAAGCATATATCATTAACATAAAATGTCGACTTTTTAAAAGTAGTTTTATTTGTCTTAAAATTTTCCGTAAAAAGCACCCCTTAAAATTAAAATTGTGACGAGAAAAATGTAAAATTTTATAATTTTTGTGAACAATTTCATGTCCGACTTCTTCGGGAGACTCGTCCTACTGTGCGGCACTTAGCAGTTTATTCCCGAGAAGTCATTACCATACAAACGTGACTCATTCGTCTCTCCCATCCCTGGTCTCTTAATGCTTCATTCCACTCACGCGTATAAATCATGACCTAATGGCAGGAAGGTCTTTATTTCAAGGTGCACCAATCATACGTCGAGAGGAAGTCTTTAATTTTGCTCTAATTATTTTTTTAAAATTATTCAAACATCTGTCAATCATGCGGAAATGAGGGTGGAAAAAAGGGGTAAGACCCTCTCTCCTACGATCGTAAAATATCACCTTTGAAGGTTGCTCTCCAATTATTGTGTCACGAATACTTGCACTTCGCGCCAATGTTTCCACGAATCGGAATTCATTTCGGAAGAGCTTATTTCATATCGGAGGTTGACTTGTGTCCCGCTGAAAAGTCCCCGTGAAAAGCCAGGGATTTTGGATCATTTCGGTTAAAGAAAATCTGAACAGATCATGGGGTAACACCCCCCCCCCTCCCAAGTCTGTAGACATCCTGGTAGGAAGGGAGTAAAAGGTCGACATCATTTGATTAATTTTGTGCAGTAAGGAGGCCTCTGTCGTACAACGCTGCTTATTGTAAGATTGTGCGACTTCTTTGCAATTTGGTGTCAATGACCACTCAAAAGTATTTTTTTCTTATCCATTTTTCGAATTTTTATTAAATTTTCTTGGAACTCATTTCGAATGTACGAGTAAGAGTTTCGCAGAGAAGAACATTCTTAGTTGCACAATCTTAGGAGCGTCGCACAGCATAGACGATCTTATTGTAAATGCCTTATTTACGGTCGAACCCTCGTCAAAATTTCAAGTTTTATCGTATCCTTTCAGTTCTGAGACTCCAGACCACACGCTCATCCTTCGCAAGTGCACTTCTTCCGCCCCTAAAAAAGTTTTTGGAATAAAGTACGCGTTGGATACCCTAGTCGCTAGGGATCCCTCGTCAATCAAGATTATAACCGAATCCGCCGTAATATTCAGTCACAATTCATCGCGGATGCAGTTTCAGGGGCTTGAAGCCACCGAGAACATCACTGCTGTGCCAAGGAAAAAAGGCCGTATGAACCTCCAGGCAGTGCCAAATTTCCTTTGATAAAACACGAATTTCCTGGTATACTTATGAATATTTGCTTTCCAATTTTCAGATGATTTTGCTCGCAATTTCACCTAGAGCTCCTGAAAATTTTCAAGGAAAATATTCATAACTTTCCTCAAAAATGAACATTTTATCGAAGGGAATTTGGCAACCCTCGAATGTTCTTACGTCGTTCTTCCTTAGCACGGCAGATCACCACTCCGCACTCGCGCTTGGTGGCCTCCCTGCCCACCTTTCCCCAGCCAGGGATCGTGGGTCAGCGGTTGTGTAAAGGGTTTAATCCCATACCGTGGAATTGCGGTGCCCCGCTGACGGAAGGACCTCTCGCCACGTCTGCATGGGCCCCGGGAGTAATGGAGGAAGGCAGATGACAGGGCGCATCTTCATGTCCAGTTAGGTGGTTTTAGCAGCGAGGTGACGATTTATCGGAGTCTTCCTAGACTCGAAAATTAATGCAAACTGTGAGGGTGGCACGGTTGGCGCACACTAGTCTGCGGTGTTCGGCGTGAAATCTTGGCCCGAATTAAATCACCTAGCGGAGCGTTTAGAATTCCTTCGAGCTTTTGAACTTTCTAAAAGAGAGCTTGTCCGGGATTTTGGCCGAAGATATTAGCAATAAATCACCACGTAATCTACCCATCAGGCACTTTCAGAATATTAAAACATAAAAAACACAAGGGTTAGTGACCCGTCACTGAGCAGTTTGAGCTTTTGAATAGTTTTGGCTGTGTTTGGAAGTCATGTAGCACAGTGTGCGGGAGCTCGGTGGTGCCCTCTCATCCTCGTTAACTTTACCGTGCATCATCCAGTCATAATGGCGGTGCGCGACTCCTCCGGTAGCCACGCGTCCTCGCCGATGGGGAAAAGTGTCGGTGCGTTTATGAGCCCCTCACACCGTCCGCAAGTCCCAGGTCTGTCTCCTCCAAGTTGTTTATGATCGCACATTTTCCACCTCTCCCTCGTTCATTGCACACGGTAGTTAGATAGATTTTTCAGTGCCCTTAACCGGTAAACTCGCATCTATTAAAATAACGATGCAAACCTCTTTTTCCCACCTCACGTTCGTTAGTTGACGGTGAAACTTTACAGGTCCGAAAAATCGGAAAATGAGTTTTCTTCGATGGAGACTTCTTCGAAAGGTGTTTCATTCCATCATCTAGCTATGTGAAGATTACGCAATAACCGCGAAAATTGAAAATGTTTTATGAAACACGAATCACCCTCTCAGGTCGTCCCTTGCAAAAATCCAACCCACACTGGAAAAAAAAACCGCTTGGATCTAGAGTCCAGACTCTTAAAAACATCGACAAGAAAAAGTACTCTTGATTCAATTAGAATCTAGCTTAAATTAAGAACCAGGCCTCTTAATTTAAGCGGATTTCGTTTTGATTCAAGCAAAAATCCGATTGAATCAAGATTATTTTTTCTTGACAATGTTTTCAAGAGTCTGGATTCTAGATCCAATGTGGTTTTTTCCAGTGAGTCAAAAAGAAATATCGTGAATTTAGTACAAATTGAGTGATTTCCAGAGTCGACCATGCGACTCACTTTGCACATCATTGGGAGAATGAATGGCTTGTCGGCGCTCATTTGATACCTTCATCATAAGTCACCATTATGTATCGTTATTTTTTTCTGCCAAATCAGGATATATCGATTGATTCGTGTAGGTTTAGAGTGACCACCACGCTCTAAGACATACCTTCTCTGCCGTGATAGCGAAGAGAGCAGTAAGTGCATTTCAGTGGCGTGGCGTGAATTGCGATGTATTGATTGTTATGCCATTTAAACCTATGGTATAGAATCGATTATTAAGGTGTTTGCTGCGGTCACCCTGTTTATCGATCCTTTTCCATAGGTTTAAATGGCATAACAATCGATATATGGCAAAGCACGCCACGCCACTGGTGCATTTTTGTATGAGCCATGGTTAGCACATGCTTTCATGAGTCTCAAGGTTCATCTCAGCATGCACTTACTGCTCTCTTCGCTATCATGGCAGTTCTGTTCTGTCAGACGTGTCATCTGGATGTTCTAAATGATTGTAATCGAAAGGATCAGAACACGAACTTCCGCCATTCTATATTTGAAACATTCAATGCTATATTTTCTGTTCAGATTCTCTTAGCCTTAAATACCGGTTTTTAAGTAGTGAGGGTTTTTGAATAGTAGACTGTTGAAACGGTCTGCAAAACGTCCGCTCTGCTATTTGCTAAAATTTTCTGTGAAAGCAGGATTTTAGCAACAAATTTTGAGCAACTCGATGTGGGTTCACCCCGGTGTGGGTAGACTCTAATATTCAGATTTTGATTGAAATCCCAGACTTTCGTGACGGTCGGGCAATGCGAAAGCTCACAGCAAAGTTTCGAAGAGTGGAAGTGTACAAAGTGCACACTGGACCGTCAGGTGTTAAGTTAAGTTCCGTAAATTATGTCCTCTTCTGCGTAACCTTCTCCGTCCCGCGCCGCCTCGTTGCTCCCAAGTTACGTGTATTAAGTAAAAAATTACTCCATATTTTGCAAACTTGGGGCCCTTGTTCATTTCTCGCTGACCCTCGCTCTGATTTATGTGCCCACGCGTTTTTGCCCCGCGTCCGGGGTCCGTCGCGCTGCGCTAACTTTTCTTCAACCGGCGCACGGTGGATCGACTCGATAGGAGAGGTCGAACAAAATTCGGAAACTTTAAACGCTTATAACTCCGTTTGTACAAAACTTTAAGGTTCTAAAAGTAGTTTCGTCGATTTCCTCGTGAAATCTTCTTCTACAAGCACCCCTTGAATTCTCAAATACGACGAATCAAACATCAAAAGTTGTAGTTTTAGTTAAAAATTTTATGTCCGACCTTTCTAATTGACACGATCCACTGTGCGGCGTGAGCTTCCATAAATTTAACCTCTACAAACAAGCAGATGACTCGGCCAGTGGAAGCTCTGAGGGGGTTTTCTATTCATTTTTATTTATTTTTATTTATTTTTATTTTATTATATTTTAGTTACATCCATGAAGGCCTGAAAAACCGGAGTGTTACTGTAGAAAAACTACTTCTGTGGATAATGTTCACCAGAGATCTGATAGCATTTACCATACTTTTGATGAATGCGACGAGAGTTAGGGTTTTTCCTACCATAGAGTCCGGCGGTAATTACCATTATCATTATCACCATTATCACTGTCGCTCAAACGATATTTTTCTCCTCTAAGCGGCAATCGAAAACTGTTTTGTTGTATTTTTTCAATCTTATTTGAGGGGCTTGACGAACAAGGCGCACAAATGCAGTTTTTGAAAACATTTAGATATTCAAAAACTCAACTGAACCTAGTTTGACGGTATACCCTCTGAAAAATTCACAAAAAAATCGAACTTTAAAGCATCAAAAATTGAGTTTAAACTTCCTTTCCCTCGTAAACGCTCCATGTAATTTTGAACCTTTACACACGTATCACTTGAAATGGAAAAAACTGCACCTATGCGTCTTGTCCTCCAAGCCTCTCATTTCTAACCAGTTACGGATCGAAAGTCAGCTATTACAAGATGAATGAGAACTCACAAGAGCTTTCTGAGACGTAAGATGCGGGGTTTTGGCCTCACCCCATCCCAGGGAGGAGGGGACCGAGCGGGCCTGCGGTCTGGACAGGTTAATCGCGGCGATGTCGCTCTGGCGAGGATGATGAGCCGTCTCGGGTTACCGTCGAACCTCAATGCTTTGCAGTTTGGTGCATCCCGCCCACGCACAGTGCGGCATCCGAATGGACAATGCGGACAAAAATCGGTAAAAGGCACTTAACTTTAAATAAAGAAGATAGTAGCACCGTTATAGGAAAACCCTTTGGCACTATCAAAGTAAAACACTCGAAGAATAAGAAAATGTTATAACTCAGGATTTTTTGCGTATTTTTCGAGATAAGTTTATTTGAAGTTGGCAACCTCGAATCAGCCCTATGCTAACAGTTAGGGTGTCTACAAGTCCGGAAAATGGTACTGAATTTTTAAGGGCGATCCGGAAGTACTGAAAAAGTGTGGAAATTCCGCCAGAAGGTCCGAATTTTTTTTCATTTTTTTGTCATTTTTGTTGCAGTTAGAGCGAGAAAAAAAAATTGAAAAGTTTTGAATTTTGTCGAATGGAGGTACTGAAATAGTACTGAATTTTTCTGTTGAGGAGGTACTGAATTTCTTGGGATTGTACTGAAAAAGTACTGTAAAAGTACTGATTTTTAGCCAGCCTATTTTAGTAGACACCCTCACAATGTAAAAGCAACATGAAACATCCAAACTTTAACTTCAAATACCTCTGATAGTCGCAAAAAGCTGCAAGATCTTTTTGGTAGAATTGAAGTTGGATATCTGTGCGGATCAAGAAAATGTCTACCACCCAGAGAATTTTCCGTTTCAAGTAAGAATTCTTCATTTGAAGTTGACGTCTTTTTCCCCTGTATTTCTTAGGGGCCAGTATTATCGACCTATTTCGCGCCCTTTTTCTACCTAAATTTGAAGTAGTTTTGAGCGAAAATTTTGAAAATGAACCATCATTATAAGTCAGAAATATCTTTAAAATGACTAACTCCAAAAACAAATATTCAGATGTCGAGTTGTTAAGTTTTGATTTTTGTCCACAGAGGGCCGCACTGTGCGACGACTCGGCCTCGAAGCCCTTTTGGCTTATCCTTCCCGTCGCCCTCATCGACAAAGTGGGCCAGAAAATTAATTTTTGTAAAACAAATGGATTATTCGACAGAGTAACAGGTGAATCACCACGCGAACACAGATGAACATATTTGTGTTCTTGCGTTACTTTTGGTTCATACAGGAAGTGATACGCAAACCTTTAGACATTTTTTGTTGATTTTTGTACAGTTTGCGGTAAATTTAGTGCAGAAAACAATGGAAGGACTGGGAAAATGCATTCCTCCGACTGCGGCGTTGATATTCACCTCTCCTTTTTTATTAATTTCTTCAAAAAAACTGGCTGAAATTTTCTCTTGAAATTGTAAACCGAAAGCTGAGGTTATTTTGTGTTTTACTTCCCGTACTAATCAAACTTTTGTGTGCAAATTTCTCTCTGTGCAGTGATGCAAAAGTGATTGTCAAACGTTTGCCTACAGTGCGATTTCAACTGGAGACTTCTTACACAGGAAGAAAGAGTGGTCGACATGTTGTGCTGATATGGGAGTAGAACACAAAATAACCAAAACGATGGGTTAATTTTTTTTTTTTTTTGGTAATTTTCTGAGTTGCATTTATCAAATCTTGGGGTCGAAAAATTGCACCCCGTTAATAATCTGATATGAACCGCTAAGATCGAACCTGGATCGCCATGTGCGCTGGCCACTCTTAATTCGCAACCTTCGGAGTGATAGTGAGAGAAACAAGAGTACATCAGCAGGACACTTTCTCCATCCCTAGATGCCTCAGAGTTTCCTAAGCATTACCAGGTATGCAAATTTAGGAGGTCTCGGAGCTTCTATTATCGACGACCCTAAGTCCAACTCTACTAAATCCCAGGACCATGTCACTGTGCGCCATCAACCTCAGCTTTTTTCCTCCATCCTCATGCTGCCCTTACCTATTTCTCTCATGCTCCAACTACATGTTTTCGCCCCCTTTCTTAATCGAACTCCTCCCCTCTCCCCCGAATGCATCTTACCTCTCATGTCGAAGCGTCCCCGTACGCATATCCTCACCCCCTTTATCGTGTATTTGTCCCCCTTCTTTTTGTAATTGGCGTCTCCCCTCCTATTTGTCTCGATCGTGAAACATGAGCCTTGTAACATCAAAACCACGCATGCGTATCTGTTTTGCTCCTCGCGTGAGATTTTTGGACCAAACCGCTAGGAAGGTTACATTGCTAATTTTATGCCTTGAGAGTCCTTCTCTTGATTTCTTAAGCATATGAACTTTATGGAATGGACCACTAGACAAGGTATGAGTTAAAGCACTGTATATCTTGTTTCCTTTCCAAAATCTCACGAGGAAAACAAATCGCACAACGGGAAGTCTGGAGGTCAGTTTGGTCAACTCCTAAACAAAAGACAGGTGCAAAATTAACATAGGTGGAAAAGCAAAAATTGAAACAACCGCATTTGTAAGATCTCTCTTTTTTTTGATCTGTTTTAAAGGACTTCTTAATATCTCGTTCAGGAGTTGGTCTCCGAACCTCCTCGTTTCTGGACACCTGTAGTAAATTAAGAAGTATAAAAGCACATGAACTTAAGCGGTGAAAGAGAAGAATCCCAATTTCTGAAAAGGATTCCCTGATTTTCCCTAAAATGTTTAACTCCTTGATAGAGCCCGGTTATTCCCGGTCCTAGGCACCATGTCGGAGATATTGTGCGTTCATACGGAGATACGCATTTTTCGGGGGTAACCATCAACATCCTTCAAGTTGTGCGGAAAGAAGTCGCGGGGAAACCGTGCTCGGCTCGCGGGATCCCGCTTTCGGGGAGCTTTTTTGATATTCAATGCCGCGACGGGCGACGGGACGTGGCGTACGCGTACTTGTGCACATTGCACTCTCGAGGAGGGCACAAGTGCGGGACCCGGGCTCCCCGTCAAAGGCGCCCACCTCCCCGCCGGCTCCGCGCCACCACTCGGGAGTCTCAAAGAAAGAGCCTCAAGACAAGAAGCCACAACAAATGGAGTGCCCTCCCGTATATCATTCACCTCGGCTCCAGGTTGCCGAGTCGCGGTCCGAGTTCACCTAGAGTCCCTTTACACTGAGAGACAAGACAATGTGAATCCATTTCTGATTGGTTCCCGTATTTTAGGCCTTCACAGTGTCACAAACGGGAATAAAGATTACATTTTCACCGATTGCAAAGATTATAATCTGGAATGGACCGGGGAATTACGGGTTCGGCAAGGAACAAATGGAATGAGAGAAGGAACGGAGAAAGGAATTTGAGAATGGGCCGATCAAAGATTACAAAAAACGTTCAATTTCTGTAATCTTTATTCCCGTTTGTGACTCCATGAGGGGGTGTTGTCTTGACTTCCAGTATAAAGGGACTCTAAGTTCACCCAGGCACGTTCATCTTCTGCCAGAGTAACGCACCTCGATTAAGGACCAGTGCTGCCTTGCCAAGGAAGAACGCCGTATGAACATTCGAGAGTCGCCAAATTTCCTCCAGTAAAATGTTAACTTTCCAGGAGAGTTATAAATATTTCCCTTCGAAATTTGCAGATACTATAGAATAAATTGTGATTGAGTTCCTGTAAAAAATTGGTAGAAAAATATCAACAAGTTTCCCAGGAATTTCGTGTTTTATCGAAGGGAATTTGGCAACGCCTGAAGGCTCACACGGTGCTTTTCCATAGCACGGCAGAGTAGACAAGCTACTAATTTAAGCATTCTAAAACACGATTTTTAACCAAAATTTCACTTAAAACACGATTCGCGCTTTCTCAAATCAACTCAACATCAAGATATCAGCGTTTGGATGATGGACCTCTAGACCGTCTAGACGAGGTATGAATTAAAGCACAACTCAAGTGCTTTCCCTTTAAAATTTCACAGGATAAACGAATCACACAAAGGGAAGTCTGAAAATCAACTACTACTACTACTACTACTACGTAATTTTTTGAGCACTTACTGCTTCTTCATATGTCTCGTTTTGATACAATTAATAGGATTTTAACTGTTATAAAAATTTCAGTGATTCCATCTAGAAGAGTTTAGACGAATTTTGAAGGTAACTCGATTTCGAAAATTTGACACTTACTGCTCTCTTCGCTATCACGGCAGTCATATCCGTCGTATTCTGTCGTGCTTTCAAGCGAGAGTGATTCATCGGTGCGACAATTCCGTGACCGAGGGAGCGCGAACGGGGAATATCCGAGTCGATAAATTATGATGCATTGTCACCATTACGACCAATAAAAATGAGCTAAGAGAGCGCACAATGTGACCGCCGCCGTGTTCCAGTGGCGTGTAAATGAAGGATGGCACGCTTCTCCTCTGTCCCCCCAAGAAATTCAGGGGGGGGGGGGTCAAAAGTAGGGGGGCGGCTATGGGATAGATAAGGCGTTGGCTCGGGACGCGGCCAAAGTTGTCACCCGTTTCATCGGTTCCATCATTCATGCCTCTATTACGCTTCGTGAAACAAAAGTCGCAACCGTTTCGTCGGGATATTTCGTCCCCCTGATGCGGGTTTTTTCTTCTCGGGGGTTGATTTTCTCCTTGAATTCGGTTCTAAGGAGCTTTCATATATAATGTAAAAAACTCGGCGAAATAAGAGGAGGGGGGGATTGAACCCTGGGTTACGTTGCGTTGAGTTACAGCAAGTCGTATTGTTTAGATTGGTCTCCCTGATGAGTTTACCTACATTTCAAAATTCCTTGACTTTTTTATAGTTTTCAAAGTATTTTTGAGCATTAAATCATCTGACGTATCAGCAGCTTATTAATTTTGTTTTCTTGAGGAGGAGGAGGGGAAGATTATTTCTTGTATTTTTTTTTTTGTTGCTTTTTTTAATTTTTTTTTAGCGCGAAGTATCTAAAAATTGATATACATCAAAATTCAAGCACTTCAAGGCAAAAACTGTACATAATGGTCAGTGAAGCCACGAGACTTATAGTTATGTTTTTGTAGATAAGACATGTGGAATTGCGGATGCGGTGGGAAAATAATCCCGCCGAAAGCGAGGTTTTCACGGTTCAGCTACAAAATTCCCGGAGTTTCAAAGGTTTTCAGTAATTTTCCAAGAGCTTGTTACCCTACCTATACGAATGGATGCTCTCATTGGTGTGCCAGAGATATTAGTCCCTAGAATGACGAAACACAATCCAATTCAGGTCTTACGCCACCCGGTACATTAGCGTCGAAATAGGGACTATTCTGCTGGTAAGAAGTTGACACTGCATGCATTCTCGTCAATATGCTATGCCGTCGGGTCCCTTGAAGCGCAGCGTGGCCGGCGTGGCGGTATGGAGGTCCCATGAGCAAACATGGCTAAATACTCGTATGAGTCGTACATCATCCTGCCGCCTCTTCGCCACAAGATCCCGGCGTCCGCCGAGCACGCTACCGTACCGCTTTGTAAATATTTCATGACAGCCAGAGAGAGATACATCTTACATGAATGCGTCAGTTCCCAGAACAACGCTGCTCCGGCCCCCTGCCCCCTCTCGAATCCGCGAAACACCCCAGTCTGGGTATTTAGTTCGGGTGTGCTACAATGGAGTCTCCATTATCCACCAAGTCCGAATATCCGCTATCCTATTATCCAGGGTGTCTACCAGTTATGATAAACCAAAATTGGGGACTTTTAGGGGAGTTTTTTTTTTNCCCCCCCCCCTCTCGAATCCGCGAAACACCCCAGTCTGGGTATTTAGTTCGGGTGTGCTACAATGGAGTCTCCATCATCCACCAAGTCCGAATATCCGCTATCCCCTATTATCCAGGGTGTCTACCAGTTATGAAAAACCAAAATTGGGGACTTTCGGGGACTTTTAGGGGAGTTTTTTTTAAAGAAAATCGGAGACTTTTTTTCCGAAATAGTAAGAGAAAGGGATCTAGTTAAAGCATTAAAAGGCGCATTTCATGTTAAAACATACGAAAAACCAAGCAACACTTCAGTTTTTTTTTTTTTTTTCTGGTTACACTGCTCCGACAGGGATATCGGGAACACCCTTCCAAAATCGAGGATAATCGGGGACATGGGGGACTTTTGAGGACCGGTAGACACCCTATTATCCTAGGCTTATCGAAGAGAGACAAAAGCTACAGTATTTCTTGAAAGTATTTCAGTGAGTCTAGATCATCCGTGTTTCCGGAGGCGAAAATAGTAGGGCGAATATTTGATTCGAGAATATGACAGAGGAATATTAACATCAGTGCAATAATACGCAGTTCATAGAAATTTTCGGAATGAAAATTGGAAATTCGGAATCGTCGGAGGGTTCGAAATTTTTCAGTTCCTTTACCCGAGAGTGGTTACATTTATGCTTAATAATGATTGAAATTCATTAAGCAGCGGTCAGCGCGGTGTCAGATCGAAGAATAAGACAAGATTAGTCCGTACACGGAAAAAGTGTTAGGGGTTATCCCCTAAAATTATGGTACTACCCCAATTCGTTTGATGATTTGGACATTTTTAATTGATTGTGGCAGTACAGCAACTCAAGTTAAGGTAGTACCGCAACTTTTGGGTTAGTATAAAACCTACTTATTGGGGTACTATCTCAATTCATTGGAAATGTCCGTGTCATCCAACAACCCCGTGCTCTTCTTTGCCGTATATACTCAACGAGTTCCTCATCAATCATCATTAGAAGCAGAAAATAGCGCTGACCTCCCGAATCTAACTTCTGTCTCATCTGATTACACTAGTGGGAGTTCTCCAAAGTACAGAGTGATCCAAAATAAATGCATTACCAACATCAGGTAACCTTGCAACTTATGTGTGATTTAGGTAGAAACTTGAAATTTTTTGCGCTTTTCCAGATCGAAGGAAATTACTTTTGGGTAAACCCAAAATTATACGGGGATCACCCTAAAAAGTGACAAGAATCCTACGGGTTATCGTGGTTGGCGCGGAACTTTTCGATCACCCTGTTTTTTGTTGTCTCTGCGCGGCAACGTCGACCCTTCGGATGGCGGTGGAAGCTCATCAGACCCAGACAACGATTAGTCAGCGTTTAAGGAAAACTCCGGGAGAGGGAAGGACGCACAAACTTTTCAAGTGCCTTTCAATTTATTTCACCCCTAAACCCACCTAGCTCACG
>NW_017552322.1:2126296-2177890 GCF_001854935.1 Bemisia tabaci
TTTTTTTTTTTTTTTTTTTTTTTGCAATGAGGAGTTGGAAAATCACTGGATCTATTCGGCGCGGCAGTCTCTGTCCCTCTTCCTCTTTCATGTCGGAGCTGTGTATTGTTTAGTCATTGAAAGGCGCCGACTGCTGATTTTTCCCGGTTACATCTAGACCTCAGCAAAGAGATGCACCTGTACAGGAATCCAGGGGGTGAATCATTTTTCCTCGTCTCCCTGTAACGCACTCGCAACACGGTCCGCACACCTCCAAAACGTTGCGTAACGATATGTTCGGCCCTTATCCTCGTAATTAGTGGTCTGCGATGAATTTGGGATGATTAATTGTTACCTCGCGTCAATTTTTCTTTTTCAATTTTCGACAAAGTGGCTCTTCACGCCAATTACAGCGTCACATAGCGCAGCTATAGATTCTATAGCATGTAGTACGAAAAGTTCATTTAAGGTGATTCGATGGACGCCATATTTTGTGTCAGAACGGCATGCGATATATCGCATCAATTGGTTCCATTTTTTCAGCTATTCGTCATTTTTCTCCAATTTTGAGATCGCAATTCTGTTATCAGGAGACTAAAGCACTCACTTACCAATTTGAACAAAGAAATTCAACGTAATAAAGGCGTGGTTTTTTTTAGAGAGAAAATATCGCATTCGAGTGCAGTTTCGATATCAGTATCGAATGCGATGTTTTCTCTCTGAAAAAACCACGCTTTTATTACGTTGAATTCCTTTGTTCAAATTGGTAAGTGAGTGCTTTAGTCTCCTGAAAACAGAATTGCGATCTCAAAATTGGAGAAAAATGACGAGTAGCTGAAAAAATGGAACCAATTGATGCGATATATCGCATGCCGTTCTGACACAAAATATGGCGTCCATCGAATCACCTTAAGTCAACGGGAAATCGATAGCCAATTTTGGAACTCTGTTGAGTGTCACGCAGAGGGAAAATAAAGAGGGTTTTTTCGCTTGCCATCCAGAATGCAGTAGTAAGGTGAAACGCCGTATGAACATTTGAAAGTTACCAAATTTCCTTCAACAATTTTTTTTTTTTTTTTTTTTTTTTTTTTTTTTTTTTTTTTTTTTTTTTTTTTTTNTTTTTTTTTTTTTTTTTTTTGATTCATGGATATTTTCTCGTGAAATTCTCAGGTAATTTAGATCTGATTGCAAATGAAATTTTCTAAAGAAAAATTGAAGGAGCAATATTCACAGATTCCCCTGTTCATGCGTATTTCATCAAAGGAAAGGCGTAGGCTCATATGGCTCTTACGACGTTCCTCCGTAGCACGGAAGTGGAGGCGACCGAGAGAGGTAAATCTCATTCCGGGCGAAAAGTTTCGACGACTAGCCCGCTCGAGTGCCGACTGAAAAGTCTTCAATTTCAGTTCAGCCCCGGGCGACGGGGGTGGAGGGGGGCGCAAAACGGAATAACAAGTCCTGAAGCGGAGGCGGCCGACCGAGCCGAGGAGGGAGGTTAAGCCAATTGTCGCTCAACTGCCGCGCCACGCGAGAGCGCGATATTCGCCCGTAACACTCGACAGAGGGCGTTGCCGGCTCCGGAGGGCGCCCCGGTCCCGCGCCGCGACGCCCCGACGACGCCCGACGCCCAACCGACAACCCGGGTCGGTAGCGAGATAAACCGCCGGAGCCGCTCCGTAAATAAAGCCCCAGATTTCGCGGATAAATACGTTTCTGACAAGAAGTTGTGGAACACTTGTAGCTTTTCTTGCCGGAATCCGAGCCTTCACCCTCCCCTTGCCTTCCGGCCGATCTTTCCGCCGTCGAACTCTCGACTCGCGGCTTCCTCTCGTTTCCGCGTCTTTGTCAACGTCTCGATGGACGAGAACTCGGAACTCGAGTATCTGTACGAGGAGAGATCGGACACCGTATCGGTAATAATTTCGGAGGTTGTGTTATGGAGCTCTAAGGGCCGAAAAGGGCAGCCACCCCATGAACTCGAATTTTCCAGAATAATGTATCGTTACAACACGGAAAGAAAGTCAATGGTTGTGGAGTAATATAGACATTACCAATTCATTGTGGTAGCACCCTAGTCAATAAGAAAAAAAACTAAGAAACGTGGCCTGCACGGAGAAAAATCTATGCCTTTATAAACCAATGGATCACTAGACAAGGTACGAGTTTAAGCATTCTGATACATGAATCTTAACCAGAATTTCACGTACAAAACGATTCGCGCAACGGAAATTACTGAAACCAACTCCTAACAGAGATATTAACATTTTTATTTTACATTGGTTAAGAGGAATTTGAACTGCCCGCTCACAAGAAACTCAAAGCTCTACGTGAGTTAAATCACGCACTACAATCGTTTCAGCAAGCTTCTTAATCGAGCAATGTTCATTTTCCACCATGTGTTTTTTAAACTATGAGTAATTTGCTATAGCTGAGCCAAAGCGTCAAAATTGAGGTTGCCAGATTTTTATATCGCAGAGACTGTCATGATAACGTTTAGCGCACGATGAGAATCACGTAGAGCATTGAGTTTTCATGAGCGGGTGATTTGAATTCACGCATCAAGAATCATTCAATATCTTCGTCAGGAGTTAATTGCGATAATTTTTGCTGTGCGCATCGTGTTCTACGTGAAATTTTAGTTACGAAACATGTATCAGAATGCTGAAATTCGTACCTTGTCTAGTAGTCCATTAGTGGTTCATATGGAACACCACCAATAGTCGTAAATGAATAATGATTCTCGGTCTGTGAACCGTACGAAGGTATATCTGCTATTATTATATGTTGCTTTTACTACCATTACTGGTGTTCCATATGAACCACTAATTGGTTTATAAGACATAGCTTTTTCTCAATGTGAACTGTTGGTAACAAGGTGGTAAAATGGTGGTGCTAAAATCCACACTATTTTGCGGAAAAACAGGGCCAAATAGTTAAAAAACTTCAATCATAAGCAAAGAAGAGCTCAAAATTTTTGGCTCCAATTGAAATGTTTGTGCCTTCTGGCCTCATTTGCACCGCAAATTAATGTGGAATTGTGGACCCAGCACGATATTATCACCTTGTGCAGTAGATTAGGTTACTGACCCAAATGTTAAACTTTATTAGAAGTCTTGCTTGAATAGCATAAAAATATAAAGAAGAAAATATTTTATAAGAAGATGCTTTTCACCGCGGCCTAAGTCTTTCGTCTAGTATTCGTCTTTTTCTTCCTTCCAATAAGATTTTTAATTTTGTTTTCTCTTTTTTGTTTTAGGTGAGTGCAAAGCATAGTTTCATTTCTAACAACTTTCAATACACTTGTCATCGATACGTTCAAGATCTTACCGGTATTTCCGAGGTGAGTTCCATTTGCGCTCATCGGTGAATACACAATGGATGCGTTTTCTGGTGAATTCGATTGGAGGAGCCGGATCCTAAATCTGCTTTAATTTTCATACATTTCAGCCACACAACTTGCTGCAATTTTCACTTAATACTGCTGCTTAATACTTTCTACTTGCTCCTTTTTTTCAATTTATGATAGTGCTGATATCGAGACCCAAGCATCCCGCACTTTGTGCACCGGAACAGAACTCTCTTCGCTTATGAACATCATTGCATTTTTCACAGTGAGATCGTTTTGAGCACACGGAGAAAAAAACTTCGTGCATGGGACCCGAAGTTGAGGTCATATGGATCTCTGAAGTTTTCTGATCACGCATCCAAAAGCTTGAGGTCGAGCTGCCGAAGTTCCGGTGAGACATCGAGGCACTTCGGTATGTACCGGAGTACTTCTGATGTGTGACCCGAACCATTCGGTATGTATCGAAGTACTTCAGATGTCTGACCCGAACTTCGGCAGCTGGACCTCAAGTTTTTAGATACGTGATCCAAAAACTTCAGAGATCCATATGACCTCAACTCCGGGTCCCACGCACGAAGTTTTTTTCTCCGTGCAACAAGCACGATTTCATTAGTACGTTTTTTAATAATTGTGAAACGGAATGATGCTGAATAGGTGGCTTAACAATTCTAAGACGTGAATATACTGTAGTATACCTCCTCATACAGTTGCAATAACCACAAAATGAAGGTATTCCTTACGCAGTCCTGCGGTAGACCAGTTATAAACATAATGAATATGTGGGATATCAATCGATTATTATGTTCGAAAAACGAGTCGTAATTGATGTACAAGAGAAATGAATGGAGTGTTAAAAACATTTTATTAGTATTTTAATGAGATAAGAATTTTACCCGTTTCAGGGATTTTAGCGCTTCAGGCATAAAATAGAGAAGACTGATGTTTGACTTGGTCATTATTTTCATTAAATTACTTCCAAAGACAAATAGACTATAATTTATTGACTACAACGTCTTTCGCTTTTTAATATATCCGATGGTTCCACCCAAAAAAATCGACACTTTTTGTATGAATCTCTTAGCCGCGCACTTTAATCTAACAGCGACGTCAAGTGTATAGCCTCTAAATTAGTCGATACGCATCTTCTTATGATAATCTGTTCGGGAAATTACTCTCACTTTTGACTAACTCTCAGGAGTCTACTTATCGCAATTTTAATCGTGAGCTGAGATCTGTGTTTCTTGCATAAGCACTCTATCCATTATTTCCGTTTCTTAAATATGCTCTATCTACTCAGTCGCTGAAATATCCAAAGTTCCCACAGTCAGGGAATAATACCGGGAAAACCGGGGGATGTCGCGGATTTTTAAAAAGCCAGGGAAAATGACGAAAATGTCCGGGAAAAATTATCAAGTCACCTTCATTTGCTTTTTAGAATGGGTTTGACGTTTCGCACGACAAATTTTGTCCGAAAATTTAAAAAATGTCTAGTTTTGTCTATTCGACGTTTAGCATATCTTTAATTGTCAGGGAATTTCACCAAAACGCGTCAGGGAATTTCATTTTCTGAATTCTGCTACAACCCTGAATATCCTGTCTTCTTTGGTTTTTTCATGGAATTTCCTTCTGTCCGGCACCGTCGACGAATTGGACGTCATTTTGTAATCAGGAACGATATTCCTGGCTCATCCGTAAAATTACCTTCGTACTTAGGGAAACTTTGTTTCTGATCTGAGCCAGAAATTGAAGTTCTTAATTTATTGCAAAATTATGTAGTCCAATTTACGTAAGGAGGATGGGGCACGGGGCACGGGTACAAGAAGCGTCCTCCGCACAGTGGATCGAGTCAATAGAATAGGTCGGACAAAATTTGGAAACTTTAAGCTTAAAAACTTAAAACTTTAAACGCTCCGTTTATACATTTTTACGTTTATACAATTTTGAGGTTCTAAAAGTGGTTCCATTCGTTTTCTTGTGGCATTTCCCAAAGCAGAGGTCTCAAATCAACCTATAAACTTTAAAATGTGACGAAATAAACATCATAGTTTGCATTTTTAGTCAAAAATCCCATGTCCGACCTCCCTAATTGACTAGATCCTCTGTGCTCCGTCCAAATTGCGGAGACGCGCAACTGAAGTGAAAATGTTTCAAGTGGGAAAAATTGAATTTGCTCAGCTCTGATCGACGAAACAAGTCGCATTAAGGGATAAGTTAAAGAAAAGCAAATAACGACGGGAGTGGGAGCGAGCGGGGGCTTTTGGCGAAGTTGAAGCCGGATTCTAGGGACGTGTTGTTGAAGGAAGTTTAGCATTTGAATGGCGGGTGGCGAAACATAAAGAGAACATGAGCAGAACACAGGCGGGTGATAACACGAGAGCCCTTCCTTCCTTCCTTCCCTCCTTCCCTTATCCTCTCTTCCTTGATTGTTGACAAGTTTACCGCGCCAAAATATTGTCCATTCCGTCGTGCATAGGAAAAGCG
Organism: Bemisia tabaci; assembly: GCF_001854935.1. Lineage (NCBI taxonomy): Eukaryota > Metazoa > Arthropoda > Insecta > Hemiptera > Aleyrodidae > Bemisia > Bemisia tabaci. Next base: position 2,132,103 of record NW_017552322.1, read on the forward strand.
CCGTAAGGACTTGCGAATATTGCCAACTTGTGCGAAATGTGTATATACGAGGAAAGTCATGAAATCCTCAGGTTGCTTGGATGTAATTGCGATTCTCCGTCGAAAAGTTCCAGAAAAATAATTCCCTATTTTGTCTAAATATTCGTGCTCCATCGCAGCACTCACTGGAAAAAGAAGAAAAAAAACCCACATTGGATCTAGAGTCCAGACTCTTGAAAACATTGACAAGAAAAAATACTCTTGATTCCATCGGATTTTTGCTTGAATCAAAACGAAATCCGCTTAAATTAAGAGGCTTGGCTCTTGATTTAAGCTAGATTCTGACTGAATCAAGAGTACTTTTTCTTGTCGATGTTTGGAAGAGTCTGGACTCTAGATCCAATGTGTTTTTTTTTTCCAGTGCAGTGGATCGAGTCAATAGGAAAGGTCGGACAAAATTTGGAAACTGTAAACGCTTGTAACTCCGTTTATACAAAACTTTGAGGTTCTAAAGGTGGTTCCATTGGTTACCTCGTGAAATTTTCTACTATAAGCAACCCTTGAAATTTTAAATGTGACGAAAGAAACAACAAAATTTGCAGTTTTAGTCAAAAATTTCATGTCCAACCTTTCTGATTGACTCGATCCAATGTGCGCAGGTGCAACATGCTGCCTTGAACGTACGAATTTCCATAACTTTTCTGCGATGAAATATTTGTTTTCGATTTTTCCCGGAAAAAATCAAGGGAAATTATTCAAATGGTTTCCTGAAATATCGGAAGGCATTCGGCAATATCTGAGTGTTGCGGCTCTTCCTCAACACGATTACTGTCATAATTTTTAAGACTCGATTAAATGACGAATATTTAGCCGTGGCGTGGAGTGAATGATCAATTATCGATGTTTCCCCTTATGAAGCTGTGGTTAAGAATCGATTATCTAGTGTTCGTTGCGAACATCCTGCTTACTGATCCTTGTCCATGGGTTCAAATGGCAGGTCAATGAATTTATAGCAAAGCAAGTCCAAGTTTTCTGTCAAAAAATCCCACCTGGTACAAAATTTTACAAAAACCGATCGAACAAGAGCCTCATGCCTCGGTTCAGTAGGACTCAACACGGTATGGTAACCGATACCACTTAGTACACATACGACAGCGCGCCTTCATTTTCGTCTGATACTGTGCAACACTTCTGTGCCGGAATAGTTGCTCAGAGCGCCGTCGGTAATGCCGCCTCGACTTGATGGCAGAAGATCACGATTACCGTTGAAATTACTCCCTAGCGCGTGCGTGGTTACATATTTTCTCATCAGCGACGATGGTGCTCGTAACTACACTGTTAACTCCATCTACTTTCCTTGTAAACTTTACAATCCCATGCATTAAACATTCTCTCAACTTCCGTTTATTATTGACCAAATTTTTGTTGTTCTCTAACAAAATGTCTAGCATTAGGATTTTCCGGATTTTCCGATTCTATTATGATTTGAGGTCAATCAGGATTCAAGCCCGATTTTATCAGGATTTAAGGAAGAATCGGTCGTAAAATCAGGATTTTAGAAAAGTAGGCCGCCCGATTGGATCTTTTTATCTAGCTATTTTTGTGATATTAATTTTTCTCCGCAAAAAATCAGGATTTGGAAGAACTATGAAATCAGGATTGAGCAGTCAAAAGTCAGGAAAAATCAGGATTTGGAAAAATTATGAAATCAGGATTGAGTAGTCAAAAATCAGGAAAAATTAGGATTTGGAAAAATTATGAAATCAGGATTGAGTAGTCAAAAATCAGGAAAAATTTGGATTTCCCACAATGAAGAAAAACTAGACACCCCGCATTACCAAGCATTAATCGCCCTGCAAACAGCATGAAGTAACTCATGAAGTTAATTTTTCAATCGTGAAAATTGGTTTCTCCTCCTCCTATCCCAGCCAGCTCATCATCCAGCGTCGTGGGTTGGAGCCTTAGGCAGTGCAAAGAGGCGGCGAGAGAATCAGGCTGAAACGCCTGAAGGCAAAACTGAAACGGATGCCCTTTACATTACTGCGCGGTGGCCATTGACCGAACGGATCGGCGTGGGTACCCAACCGTGCTCGAATATACTTCATTAGCTTCATTTGTTGGCAAACATTATGTTTTTGTAGCAATGGCGAGCCCTGCGTTGCGATAAATTGATCCGCCATTGAAACCCATGGAAAAGAGTCGATTACCGGGGTATACCTCAGTAATCGGTTCTTTATCATTGTTTCAAACGGGAAAATATCGAAAGCCGGATGATACACGCCTCGCTTCTGCTTTGTAGCTGCACTTTGCCCTGCTATCGATTCGCCCCGAACCGAGAGTTTAGTAAGTTCAACCGTGCTTAGGAAAAACGCCGTATGAATGTTCGGATGTTGCCACTATTTCCTCCGATAAAATGTATTCTCAGCTTGTAAGCACAGTTTGGCATCTCTAATTCTCCTCGTCAAGTGATCCAAGATGATGCACCAAATTCGAGATATCGATTGCTATTGAAGAATACCGCTTAACTGACAATTTTGGCACAAAAACGAATTAGCGACTTTGCTGCATTCTAAGTATAAAATACGCGAGCTGATGATTTCAGTGTTTTCTAACTGTGGGGGAGCGCCTCAGTGAAGCTATAATGTATGAAAAAATTGCTAATCTTACCTTAAAATTACAAAAATGGCGAATTTTTCTTTTCAGTTCTGCAACCTTTTCAGTTTGCATATAAGCGGTACTGTTCATTAGCAACGGATATCGACGGCGTAAGTCCGCAGTCATCATATCTCGTTTGCGGTGTCTGAAAATCTCCGCGTCTATAATATTTTTTTAAAGAACAAATTGAGATCATTTCATGAAGTGCATGCAGAATTTTCTTCGCACAGAGAAGAAAAATCACGGTAGTTTGAAAGAATTGCCGTTGAGTAGTTTTCCGTTTAAAAAATTAAGTATGACAGGAAGTCTGTGACGTCCCAACCCGAGTTATGTGATTGCCGACTTACAACGTCGATATGTAACGGATCGAAAATCATATCTTAAAAGTGGCTAAGAGCGAAACCTTTAAAAGAAAGGAGAGGGGGCAACATCCTTTTCCTCCGCATGGAAGTCATCGAATCACGGTTTCTTTTCTCGGACTTCAATCGGATCGGCGCTGTAATCTTCCTCCGTAAACGTCGAAGTAAACGTCTCGGTGCGGATGCAAAATCGAAGGCGAGTCGTCGAGCAACATCCCGGCAATCCCATCTCTCGGCCGTCCCTCCACTCAATCTCCGTTGCTTTTCACTCGCGGAAAAACCGAGGGATTTCCCGGATGATTTCCATCCAATCTCTCGGCGTCGCGTCGCCGCGGAAGGAGGAATGCGCTCTCTTTGACCGATGAAATGCTGCCGCATAAGGGTCGGAACCGCTCCCCCCCCCCGCCCGCTCCCCGCCACCCCTCGGAAAAAAACAGAAATTGAATCGCCGGGGCAAATAATATGTATCGCGCGTTTGGCGTATCGGGGCAGGTCAGCCCAGGTGGGGGGAGGGAGTCCGCCCAAGGTCTAGAAGTCGGGACCAGATATAAAAAGAGCTAAATGAGACATCCCAGAGATAGAAGGTCTACGTGAGAGGGCGACAGGGAGGGGTCGAGCGTCCCGCGGGGCGGATGAGGGGGGAAGTTCTAATCTGAACTCAAAACACGTAGCACGTGAAAAGACGCCGGGCGGTACGCAACTTCATCAGGCAACTTCGGGAGAAGAATCCGAAGTTCGGGTGGGCGGGCGGGCGGGCTTTCCTTGGTTTTATACTTCATGTCAGACGAAACAAATTGCGTTTATGTCAGGTTTGAAGACAAATTTCGACGTACCTTAAGTCGGAAATCATAATTTCATTTGTCGGCGGTGGAGGAATGAAATACTCGGCCCGGGCCACGATGCGAACGGTGAATATTTTAGGGGCGTGCATGAGATCGTCCCCCCCTCCCGTCCCGCCCTCGGGCGGGTGCCCTGCCCCGCAAGACTGTAGCCCCGTCTGAGATGACGTGGTGGATTTTCGATGGCTCTATCTGCCCGTTGTCGGATAAACGGGCACGTAGCGTCTCGTGCTGGAGCGTACTTACGTCGCGGCGCGCCTTGTACCCCCCTGGCGGTTGATTTGGCTCGTTACAATGATGTCATATCGCTAGCATGACCTCGCGTAGCTCATTATTATACTTGGTCTCCCACATTGTCCGTTCGTGGAGCTGTGGCTTTTTCAAGCAGTGGCGATTCTCGAAAGTTGACAACACTCTTTTTTCTCCATTTGGATGCCTGTAAAACAATCGATTCTTGGTGAAGCAGCTTGCCTCACCGTTACCCACGCAGGATGTCTACAAGTCCGGAATATCCGGAAATTCCGGAAATAGTCCTAATTTTTTATTGGCGGCCCGGAAGTACTGAAAAAGTGCAGAAATTCCGCAAAAAGGTCCGGAGTTTTTTTAATTTTCGTCATTTTTGTCGCAATTTCAAATGTTTGAAATTTTTCTAAATTCGTCAAATGGAGGTACTGAAAAAGGACGGAATTTTTCTGTTGGAGGAGGTACTGAATTACTTGAGTATGTACCGAAAAAGTACTGTAACAGTACTAATTTTTGACCAGCTTGTTTTAGTAGACACCCTGCCACGAGAATGGAGAGACCGTAAGTACGTTCCTGTGACGTCACGCTGGTTGATGAAACTCGACCGCGGTTGTCACAGTAGTCATGGAGTACCTGAAAAACGTGGAAATGTCAGGAGTAATGACAAAAGTGTCAGGGTAAATTGTATGTCACCTTTACTTGCTTTCCAGAATGGGTGTAACGTTTCGAAGAACAGATTTTTCGTGAAAACTTTCCAATTATGTCTTTTTAATAATACATAAAAAAGGTATTTTTCATTTTCAGGCTAGGTTAAATGCTATCTTCTGCATTCTGTCGTGGTTGCGTTTTGGACACACAACAAACGCATTTTCAGGTCAGAGATCGGCAGAAGAGGGCGGCACTTCGCTTAAAAACACTGTTTTCCTTGGCTCTTTGGAGGAATATCGGCACTTATTGCTGTCTTGCTTGAAATTACGTCATTTTTTGCGCACTCGCGGCTTTTTCAAGTGTCTCGTTTTGATTTGGTTTTGATACAATTAAGATGAATTTAGCTGTCATAGCAATTTCAAAGATTTCATCTAAAAGAGATCAGACGAATTTCGAAGGAAACTCGATTTCGAAAATTTGACACTTACTCTGCCGTGCCAAGGAAGCACGCCGTATGAAAATTTAAGAGTTGCCACATTTCCCTGGATAAAATGTTTATTTTTGAGGAAACTTATGGTTTTTTTTCTTGAAATTCTCAGACACTTTCGACCAAATTAAAACAGAATTATCTGAGAAATTGGCAGAAGAATATTCAATAGGTTTCCTGAAAATTAGTTTGCTAGAGGAAAGGGTATCCCGGGATAAGCATGTCAAAATGCCCTTGTGAACGGATTTTTATTTTAACCACTTTAAGTCATCAAGGGTGTCCTAAAACTTAGGTTTTGGGGAATTTTAGCCCCCCAACCCCCTCCGCCCCCCCTCAGACCCCCAAAAACCGCTTTTTAGGGCTATTTTTGACTATGCTAACGTCTTTTCCTCATAACTTTCTTAATTTTCGATAGAATTGAACCAAAATTTGTCAGAATCTACATCAATCAGCTTAGTTTCTGTAGAAAAAAATTCATCATCATCGAATAATATTTTAGCTTCTAAAAAAATTCGTAAAATTTTTAAAAAAAATCATTTTTTTCCTTTTTTCGCGCTAGGTGACGTATGGAAACGAGGACACAAACAAAAATTGTCTCTTTTCTTAAGTTATACATCCCATAAGATACAGAAAAAATTTCGTGTTGATCGGAGTGGTGCGCCATACTTAAAAACGCAATTTTCTAACCTCAAAACGGCCAAAATGCCACCATAGCCTCCTTTGATGACTAGGCGTGGGGAAATATGTAGAGAGAAACATCCGGTTTTATCGTCTCACCTCTTACGTGACCCACTTAAGTACCTTGAGCCAAAATTTCGAGTCGATCAGAGTGGTGCGCAACACCCAAGCACGCAATTTTCTAACCTCAAAACGGTCAAATTGCCCATTTCGGCACCCATTATCACACCGTGTCAAAAAATAAGAAGAGGGACATCCGGTTTTATCGTCTCACCTCTTAAGTGATCCACTTAAGTACCTTGAGTCAAAATTTCGAGTTGATCAGAGTGGTGCGCAACACCCAAGCACGCAATTTTCTAACCTCAAAACGGCCAAATTGCCCATTTCGGCTGATTTCGGCACCCATTACCACTCCGTGTCAAAAAGTAAGAAGAGGGACATCCGATATTATTGTCCTACCTCAATAATTAGTCACTTAAGTGCATTTAGTCGAAATTTCGTGTCGATCAGAGTGGTGCGCAACACCCGAACACGCCGTTTTCTTGTTAATTTATTTACTAGCATTTGCCAGTACTCAGTGCAATACTACGTATTATTAAAGTTTGGAGGAGGGAACGCTTCTACGTGGGGGATGAGCGAGCCTCCCTACTGTCATATAATTCCTAGGAGTTCAGAGGTTTCGCTGAGTGATCGGGTCTGCTACGTGGTAGGGTGCCAACTGCCAAAATGAACTTTGAAATGTGCATCATGCACTTTTCAAGCGGGCTCGTCGCTGACATACGAGAGTCATCCAAAAAGTAAGTTTCCCTACCTTGTATCTTCCGAACGAAAAAAGATAAATCAAATCGGTAAGTAATCACATATTGAACATACTCTAAGCTTTAAAACAAGCTCAAGTTTTTGAAAATCGGTCAAGGGGTTCGCGAGTAAACTCAATTTTACTGAGACAACCTCCAGTCGCCGCGTGCCCACCTCCGGGGTCAGGATGCGCGGAGAGACGATTATAGAAGACTCGGGTTATCGCCTCTATACATCACATCAACAAGGAATTTTCATGTTTTCATTGAGTAGGCCTTACCTTACTTTTTGACATAGTCTCCACATCTTTTTTGATATTTCTGGTATCATCATAGCAGCTTCTTGATGCCTTTCGCGTAGAAGCTTTCGCCTTCACTCTGAAACCAGTCATTGAGAGCGATCTGCACCTCTGAATCGGTTGAAAATCGCTTCCATCGTGGAAGTTTTTCCGCTCGGGAACAAATGAAAGTCACATGAAGCTAAAGTACGAAAGTTTGCAGGATTGGGAGAAAATTTTCCTTCGCAAAGCAACTGATTTGGGAGTGCACATCGCTGTCAATGACTAGTTTCGGAGCCAAGACGAGATCTTCTACGCGGAGGGCGTCAAGAAGCTGCTGGTAATGATACCCAAAATGTCAAAGAAGATGTGAAGACTATAACGTCAAAACTTATACGTCAAAAAGTAAGGTAACTACTACTAACTACTGCTAAGGTAGTTACTCAATGAGAACTTTAAAATTTCTTGTTGATGTGATGTATAGAGGCGATAACCCTAGTCTTCTATAATCGACTCTCCGCGCATCCTGACCCCGAAGGTGGGCACGCGGCGACAGGAGGTTGTCTCAGTAAAATTGAGTTTACTTGCGAACCCCTTTACGGATTTTTAAGAACTTTAACTTGTTTTAAAGCTTAGAGTATGTCTAATATGTGCCTTTTTACCGATTTGATTTATCTATTTTCGTTCGGAAGATACAAGGTAGGGAAACTTACTTTTTGGATGACCCTCGTACAATGATAATGAATGCCAAAATGGGAATTTTGGGAGGTTTCAGGTTAGAAAACGGCGTGTTCGGGTGTTGCGCACCACTCTGATCGACACGAAATTTCGACTAAATGCACTTAAGTGACTAATTATTGAGGTAGGACAATAATATCGGATGTCCCTCTTCTTACTTTTTGACACGGAGTGGTAATGGGTGCCGAAATCAGCCGAAATGGGCAATTTGGCCGTTTTGAGGTTAGAAAATTGCGTGCTTGGGTGTTGCGCACCACTCTGATCAACTCGAAATTTTGACTCAAGGTACTTAAGTGGATCACTTAAGAGGTGAGACGATAAAACCGGATGTCCCTCTTCTTATTTTTTGACACGGAGTGATAATGGGTGCCGAAATGGGCAATTTGACCGTTTTGAGGTTAGAAAATTGCGTGCTTGGGTGTTGCGCACCACTCTGATCGACTCGAAATTTTGGCTCAAGGTACTTAAGTGGGTCACGTAAGAGGTGAGACGATAAAACCGGATGTTTCTCTCTACATATTTCCCCACGCCTAGTCATCAAAGGAGGCTATGGTGGCATTTTGGCCGTTTTGAGGTTAGAAAATTGCGTTTTTAAGTATGGCGCACCACTCCGATCAACACGAAATTTTTTCTGTATCTTATGGGATGTATAACTTAAGAAAAGAGACAATTTTTGTTTGTGTCCTCGTTTCCATACGTCACCTAGCGCGAAAAAAGGAAAAAAATGATTTTTTTTAAAAATTTTACGAATTTTTTTAGAAGCTAAAATATTATTCGATGATGATGAATTTTTTTCTACAGAAACTAAGCTGATTGATGTAGATTCTGACAAATTTTGGTTCAATTCTATCGAAAATTAAGAAAGTTATGAGGAAAAGACGTTAGCATAGTCAAAAATAGCCCTAAAAAGCGGTTTTTGGGGGTCTGAGGGGGGGGCGGAGGGGGTTGGGGGGCTAAAATTCCCCAAAACCTAAGTTTTAGGACACCCTTGATGACTTAAAGTGGTTAAAATAAAAATCCGTTCACAAGGGCATTTTGACATGCTTATCCCGGGATACCCTTTGCCAACGCATGAAGGCCCATACGGCGTTTTTCCTTAGCACGGCAGGACTGCTCTCTTCGCTATCACGGCAGAGCAGCGGTCAGCGAAACAGACAGCGAGGCGGAAGGAAGGAAGTGTCGAACGGGTTGCTGGCGGAATGGTGGGAAACGGCGGTGTAGCGGGTTGCGTGACAGGTATCGAAGGGACTGTGGATGTTGGCGTGGCGGGCTCTGCCGCAGACGGGGATACGGGATCCGGCTGGTCACTGGAGACACTCGGAGAGCTCGGAGCTGACAAATTGTTTGTCTTGGCCGCGGAGATCGCTATTGTTTACTCTGACACGCCCCGACGCGACGTTACGTCAATCACCACGGCTCCGTGCTTGCGGTTGTTTACTCCCGTGTATCGGATTGCGTCTCAATGGACTTGGCCAAGCTCGGATTCAACCCTCAGGCTACTGACCGGCATGCAGCATCCGTTGACTCGTCCGCAGTGGGTCAGTATTATGTGGTTCGAAAGGGTCACATTTACTATGCCGCAGGGGTGCAGAAAAGGTCCGATGGCGCGTGAAAATTTTGAAAAGCACCCTACAAGCAGAAGGAGGGAAAATCTTATAGAGTTATTTCTCGATTTCTTAGTTGCTTTTTCGCGTTTTTAATGTGCGCATCGTGCTTCACGCGTCATTTACCCTTCAAGAAATGGTTTCAAAAGTCAAAATTCAATCATCGCTTAGTGACCCATTCAGCTGAAATGGACGGATAGTTTCAACGGAAGGGAGCAAAACGTTTTAATCAACGCGGTCGAAAAGAGGATTTCCGGTTTACCTCAAGACACGGCAAGAATCAGACGTCTGATAGGTATGATACCTCAATGAACTCCACCCGAAACACGTTTAATATATCAGAACTTGAAAAAGTAAGTCGTAAAAGAAAAAAAATTACTTTCGTGGCCCACATTGAAAATCGTAAATTTAAACTTCTCGCTCCCCATAAAACTATAAGCAACAAAGGTCAAAGCGGCGGTAAAAAAAAAAAAAAAAAAAAAAAACCTATAGTTTCGACGAATAAATAGAGAGTGTTCCAGAACTATGTAATTCAGTGCTCCCTTTGACTTGAGCGTTCTTACGCGGAAAGTGCGAACTGACGTTCACCAAAGAATCTAAGTTCTCACTCACGCATTGAATTACGTCCATAGTTTTGAACGTAAAATGTCGATTAGGGATCGTAACATCGTGGCACGTTCCCATTTTTGGTTCATGGCCGAACATATCTTGATTGCAAAGTCAGGTAATTTCGGAGGCGCCAAAATAGCTTTTTAGGCCTTTTTCGCCATCTTGCGTTTTTGAATTTTTCAACTTTAACGTCTGAAAATGCCATCGGCGCCAAGTTGCACAGAATTTGATCGCACAGGAGCCAAGATGGCATTTCAGGCCACATCACCATCTAGGTTTTTCAAATTTTGAACATTTTAGTGAGAATTCCAGTATCCCGTCAAAAAATGTCTCTTGATACTAATTTTCACATTAAATCGATCGAACAGGATCCGCATATCGTAGGACTAGATGGACTCCTCACAGTGGTGAAAGATACCAGTAAATGTCAGCGACGTGGCGTGCTTCGCGATGTATCGATTGATCTGCTATTCGAACCAATGGAAAGAGATCTATAAACAGGGTGTTCGCAGCGAACACCTTAATACTTGATTCTTTATCACAGCTTTAAATGGGGAAATATCGATGGTTGATCATTCACGCCTCGCCACTGGTCAATGTACTGACGGCAGCGCGCCTTCAATTACGTCTGATACTGTGCAATACTTCCATGATGGAATAGTTGCTCAGAACGCCTTCAACGGTATCGCTTCGATTGAATGACGGAAAATAACGATTGCCGCTCAAACCACTCTCAGTGCGCAACGCGCACGCGTGCGCAGTTGCACATTTTCTCATCACCGACGGTAAGGTAAAAAACTTTCATACCTTAATTTGCGACGTTGCAAGTTTTCCGATGGCTATTTTATGCGGGTAACCAATATAAACCTGTTTAAGTCTACTGTGATTTTTCTGGGATAACATGAGAAATATTATTTTAATGTTTCATTCAAGTCTACTTGTATGTTTCCGTGAAAGAGGAAAAACGAAAGGTGAGTAGGAATCTTTGAACGATCACAAACGAATCCGAAATATAAAGTCCATGAATTAAACGGGTCAGAAGAGTTGAAAAAGCGCAAAAACAAACTGCCTTACAATCAGTGTTATTTTCAGCTCGCTTTTGCGCTTTTCCGTCCAGGATGTAAAAATTGTAAACTTGGATTGTAATTCTCCGAATGATAAAATGAGGGAACAAAAAGGAAGTAAATAAAAAAATGAGTACTTACGTAAATGAATGATCAGTTTTAACAAAAGAAAGAAAATAAATATCGAAGAGTGCACCGATGTTGAGGTTTAAAATAGCTGAAAGTATATCGATTTTATAAGTGGACAGAGAAAGCTTAGATGCCTCGGGATCAGAGTTTCCCGGGAAAGTCAAGAGCCGGAAACGAGAAAATTCAGGAGGATTACGCGGTAAAGTTTCCGGGAACGTTTCCGAAGCTCTTCAAAGTATGAGTGATCACCACGTAAATGCGCATGTGTGTATTTTACCGTCAAAATTACCCGAGAAAGAAGATTTTAGCCAAGAATTTCCGGGAAAGTTAAATCGCCGCATATGCCATCCGCAAACCCAATCATGAATCAAATGATATGTAATTTCATCGATGTATGTTCTTCGGCTTAAATTTTCCTAGTGCTCTTTCCACGAGTTTCTTTATTTTTATATTCTTGACGAACGGTCCTACCACTGAGAAAAAAAATACAATACAATTTTAAATCAGACGCCAACGAATAATTTTTGTTGGACCAAGAAGATGCTGCTTAATTTAAGCCACTTTTTTTTTTTTGCTTTACTCTGGGAAAAAAGTAGCTTGGATCTAGAGTTCAGATTCTTAAAAACATTGACAAGAAAAAATACTCTTGATTCAATTGGATTTTTGCTTAAATCTTAAATTTTTGCTTAATTGAATTTTCTTGTACATAGAGAAATTCAACTGATTTTTGCGTTTGATCAGAAGGAAATCGGTTAAAGTTGTATTAATAATCGTTCATCAGTTTCCTATATAAGACTGAATTTTCGGTTGGAAATTTGAGAATATTGAAATGCAGTTACGTTCCTTCATCTGAGGAACGACGAATTACTCCGCCGAGCTCCCGCGTTTTGAAATTTTCCGGCCGCCCTTATTCCCGCTCAGAGAGCCCGACAATCTTCCCTCTTCCGCCGCGCCGGTGACTTTTTTTACGCTCCCGACTTGCAACATGCATTTTCGCTGCATGACCGCTCGCTTGATTTTTGCTGCCCGAGGAAACTGTTTTAATTCGATCCCACGGCTCCCTAGAGGTTCTTGACCGAAGAATTGTCGCCAGATGATGCTGAAAAACCAGCACTTTTCCCTATTCGAACCCATGAAATACCTACATGGTATCGCCAAATCTGGCAACCTTTGACCGAAGGAAAAATGACGGAGCCCTTGGAAATAGTAATTTTCGACGCCCCTCCCTCCCTCCCTCCCGCTCCCTTTCCCGCGATTTCCGTCATCCTCAAGCTCGGTCGCATCTAAAGTGCACTCGTGCATCCGGAAGGAGCTTCACGAAGGGGCAAGGGCGCGAGGGATCATGATGCAGTCCTCTGAGTCCGTGGAATCTTCCAGGAATTCCGTCCGGATGCCGAAGTTTGCATTTCTTAGTCCGCGCTCTCTACCGCAGAAGGGACAACGCCGAATCTGCCCGAAGGAGGCCATTTTATCTTGAGATGTCGCGGAGTTAAGCTAAACACGAAAAAGTCTGGGAATTTCGCGGCGGAACATTGAAATTTCATCACGGACCAGATCGGGTCCGTAATAATAGAGTGCGTCAGATTATGGAAGTCGAAAGTGATATCGTATCCGACGTCATGACCAAACAGCTCGTCTTTGGTACGGTTAACTTGAAGAGAAGATGAAGGGTGGCGAGGGGGGTTTCAGATGAAATGAGGGAGTGCCAATTCCCTAACGGGTTGTGTTGTTGTTGGGATTACATTGGTATACATTTATTTGTAGGTGCTATAACAAAATAGGGTTATTAACACCTAGAACAGTATGTTGTTGTTGTTTTTTACATTTGTTTATAGGTACCATTAAAATTCTGTAGGCACGAAGTGAATGCACTCATGAGGAGAGATATTGATTGTAAGTCTGCATCCTTTCGTGTCACACAAAGATGTAACTAAGCAAAACATACATTAAGCAATTTGGAATTGTAATTAAATGCCGATCAATTTGTACATAAATCAATAATTCTAAGATTTATACATACCATCCATACACCGTTAGAGTGTGATCGACTAAATTTATAAAGTCAAATCCAAACTCAAAATTGGGCCACATTTTGCAATAGGGCTCTACTATTTCCAGCTAATTTTAGAAACAACGAATTCCATCAGTTTCTTCATGCAGATCGGTGCTTTCGTGGATGATTTAGGAATAGCAGTCCTTTACTGCAAAGTGTAGTTCAAATGTTGTTTCGCTACAAGGACTTTAATTGGTAATCAGCGTTTTACTAGCCCCTTTTCACTCGTGTCCTAGTTTAAGCCCAATCAAAAGTTTTAAAATAAAAAGTACGAAAGCGGCAGCGAGCGGCGCGGCGATTCAAAGCGGGGAATTGAATGCGGAAGTACTTACATTAAAAAGGGTTAATATGGACGCAAATGCCGGCCGGCCACCCCTCCACCGTTGACTAGGTCGGTCATAAATCGATACACTTATAAAGCCATCAGGCTAACCCGGGCGAGGGGTGCGGGGCGGTCGGCGAGCTTCAAGTGAATCCAAGTCGGGACTACTTCAACAAATAAAAGGCTAATCAAACTATAAGCTACACACCACGAACAAACAACCCCCTCGGTGTGGCGAGGGAGGCGGGGGTGGAGTGAAGGAAGGGTTGATTACCTTCACCGAAGCTTCACCGAGAAGGGAGTTGCCGCTTACTTGATGCCCGTCCTTCAGGTACACGAATGTTGTCGGATGAGGCGACTCTTTTTAGGAGCAACTCATGTGCCGTAAGTTGCCCTTTACGGATAAATGTTCTTGTTGATGAGGCAGAAATACTGCCGTGCTAAGGAAAAACGTCGTTTGAACATTCGAGAGTTGCCAAATTTTCTTCGATGAAATGTTCGTTTTTGAGGAAAGCTATAAATATTTTTCCTTGAAATTTTTGGGAACTTTAGGTGAAATCGCGAACAGAATTATCTGAAAAATTGGAGGAAAAATAGTAACAAATTTTCCCGAAAATTCGTAAGTTACTAAGAGAAATTTGGCAACGCCTGAAGGTCCATTCGACGTTTTTCCTTAACACAGTAGAATAGTTGTTACAACATGAAATTAAGTACTCACGTGATTCAGTGACAATGACATCGTATGTATTCGATGGTTTCTGCGTAAAAAAATCACATTAACTCTAAATTAGCGTGTTCCATTACCGGTTTTAATTTTACCGCGTCCTCATTAATATGGTGAAAATCAAACGAATCGGACTCTGATCTGTGCCCAGGCCGCGGAAAAATGAGACCCCAAAAAAACACGTGCCCCGCGTGTTTGATACAAGTACATGCGATCTTGGATTTACGTCTGCAAATGCATCCTATACAAAGAATCAGACATAAAAATTGGAAAACAGATAGAGAAAAAATATATTTTAACCCAGCTGAAGGTTGGAAAAACGTACCCGGGCCTAGTTTTTCAGTTTTCTCCGGAATCCGAGCGACACTTGATTGGCAGCACCGAGCGGAGCATTGCGAGATAAAGCCTCGCGCCATCGCGCCTTCAATTTTGCAGATGCAGCACGGACATCCATCAAGCACGAATAGTTGTATCTCTGCGCCGTCATCAGTGCGCGTCGTTTCCCTCGCTCTATTTCCATCGATCCGTAGACGGGAGGTACGCAATCGTGCCTCGTTTGGGAAAATTGAATCAGTGAGAACGAAAACACAGCAATTCGGAAAAATGAAAATGATCAAGACCCACCCAAAACTGCACAGTAGATGAAGAAGTTAGTCCAAGAAAAAGATTTTTGCTGCCGAAAGACAAGTACTTATAGACACTTTAAAGGTCCAAGTTGGAACAGACGCGCTAACTTCAATGACCTTTTATAAATTAACTGTCTTTAATGGAAACTGAGCATATTCGAGTTACCGAGTTGATGTGTTTTCTTTCTCACTGATTCAATTGTGGTTGATTGTGAAGGAATTTACAGGTGTCTGAAATTTGATGAGCTTCGTGTTGAAGTGGAAACTACTGAGTGAACTAAGTAAACAGGAGAGCAAACTTGGTTCATGAAGTGAACAATTATTGGAGAAGATATGACAAAATGATCTAATCTGCTNGAGCACCCTTGGTTCATGAAGTGAACAATTATTGGAGAAGATATGACAAAATGATCTAATCTGCTAAAATACGTGTGTTTAAATAGGAAATGCCGCCAGATGACGTCACTAGGCGGTGCATTTTCTCACTTTTAAATCTATACTTTTATACTATTTCCCAATATCAGAAAAAAATTATAAAAAATACTGTGAGATCAGCCCTTTAAACACTTTCAGATGAAGCAGTAAAAAATTTCCATACATATTCCCCATAAATCTATGTTATTGTACCCAGCACGCATTGCGCCAAAGCTGCGGATCTGCTTCACGTGGAACCGGTACCCGCATCATATTTTCGCGAGGGTCCCTCGACCTCGGCAACCCTGTCGTCGGTGCGCGAATCGCTAGGGATGAGGGAGGGGGCGGGAGGGACTGCGGAGCTATTTATAAAACTCCCGTCTAGCGGAATAATAGGGTGGGCTTTGATTCTTGGCCGTCGCAAGCCGGGAGCACGGGAGTCCCTTCCGGTTTGCCGGGTCTTAGCCCCGGTCCCGGCCGGTCGGGTCGTCGCTTCGCCGGTCGTTTGATCAGCGGTGCGATGATCCGCGCTCCTCCAGTCTATAAACACCCAGTTCCGCCGCGCCCGCCCGCCCGTTCTCCCACGCGTCGTCGCTCCATGCGGGCAACGCGGCGCGGGGCCCGCGGGGGCGTCAAAAATGAAAATAGGGGGTGGGAAGCCCCGTCGCGAGCGGCTCGAACNGGGGGGGGGGGGGGGGGGGGGGGGGGGGGGGGGGGGGGGGGGCTAAATTGGACCAGTATCCAAGGCACCGATTTAAGCATTCTGATCAGGGTTGCGACGGTCAGGGAACGCCGGGGAATGTCAGGAAATGCCGGGATAACGGGGAAATGTCAGGGAAAACCGAGAAACGTCAAGATTAATGACGAAAGTGTCAGGGAAAAATTGTTAAGTCGCCCTTTTTTGCCTCCTGGTTGCCACCGTTAGGGTGACTGGGAAAACGAGAAACGTCAGGAATTTTAAAAAATCAGGGAAAACCTGAAAATGACAGGGAAAATGACGAAAGTGTCAGGGAAAAAGACAAAAGTATCAGGGAAAAATTGTTGAATCATCCTTTTTTCCCGCCTGGTCGCCACCGTTAGGATGATTGGAAAAACGAGAAACGTTAGGGAATTTTAAAAAGTCAAAGAAAATTTGAAAATGAGGAAAGTGTCAGGGAAAAATTGTTTAATTCACTTTGATCGGATCGAACTCGTCATTTCCTCACAAGAAAGAAGGCAACTAGTTCAACATTTCAATATTTTCAATCGCAAAATGTATTTCATCGGGCAACTGATAAGCGTTTTAACTGAAAATTTCACCGTTTTTCCTGATAACGCAGCAACATTTTTTGACCCAAATCGTGCAGTCGTCTTCTCATAAAAAAGTAATAAACTGTTAGAGTCTTTAATGTAAGGGATTTTTCTTGTTCGTTTTTGTACCCACCTACTTTTACGCTTTTCCAGCAGACACAAAAAAGCCATCTGTGTCAGTTGCGGTGATGCTGCTGAAATAGCAACTGGAACCTCCTATTCTCCTCGTTACAGCCTTTTTATGGAGTAGATGTTCGCCGGGTTGCCTGGAGGTCATAACTTGGTCGACTCAAATTAGCATGAGTGCGGACAATTTCGACCAAGTTTGGCAGATGCTTAGGCGGCAAGACAAGGTTATGGGCCGGAAAATCCGACTGCCGGTGCCCACCTTTGACCCGCGGGCCTCAGGAGGGAGGGGAGGTGGCGCTTTACGATTTCCGCAGTTTACGACTTTGACGAGCGGGATGTTGAGCACCTCATTTCCACCGCATCACCACCGACGACTCTCATTGATGTAATGAACGTGTAGTGCTATCGTGTCTCGAATGAAAACTCCATGCACTGTACTTCGCCGGTTTTTCACGCCCTGCGGTGTCAATGCCAGCAGGGCCGACGTCGCGGATATACAATTTTCATCCAGACCACATTAAGTGCAAATTTGACCAACCCCTCCTTCAGGCTCTCAACTGGTTCGGAAAATCTGGATATTTTTTATTTTTTGATTGCTGTCTGGATGCTCTGACTGAAAAAGTACACAAAATTTAGAAAAATCCGGAATTTTCAGCTCGCCACGTGCGGTTGTTGTTGTTGTTGTTGTTGTTGTGGTCGTTGTTGTTTTTTTTTTGTGATGCAATCTCTTGCGCAAGGATTCTTACTGCTATGTGTGCCCACTAGATTGCGATTGTGCAGCCAATGATCATCAGGCAACCAATTACCTTCGAACTTCGTGGCTACGCCATTTTTGCCGTGATTTGTACGTAAATAGATTGTATTCGATGGTGGTTCGATGTGTCGTTTGGTTCAAAACAATAGAACATAACCTGAACCCAAAATTTCAGGATTGAAGTAGGAAAAGCTAAAAATGAGAAAATTCTCAATAATTTCACTTTTCATTACTATTTTAAACTCCTAAGATTCAGAAACCTATCACAAGAAACTCGTTCTAAGTACTCGAGGTTATGTTTACATGTTGAACCAATCGATATCGATACAAACTTACCTGTTTGATGTATCGAATATGATACATTTCTTTTAAAGGTACCAGCAAATTCTATGAGAAATCATGATGCCAGACTGGGAGGGAATGAATTCTTTGACAACAGAATCAGAAAACGTCATGACTTGGTCCAAATGGACGACATTTTGCAGTTCGGAACTATAATTTCTGACTCATCTGTAAAAACACGCATGTGAATAGGGAAACTAATGGTACATACATTGTTTCTAAACTGAGCCAGAAAGTACAGTTCCAGATTGTAAAGCATCGTCCAAATGATGTACCAGTCGATTTCCCTCGCCCAGAGCTTAGCCCACCGATTCGCTGCGCGACCGAAGAAAAACCCGGCCGAGAGGGGGGTGGAAATGAGCGGAGAGCATCAAGGCAAACGGCGACAAGGCGTCCCCTTTCTTTTTGCATTCCTGATCGTCCCCACCCATTAATCCTGCCCCCGGATTGTCCCGAGGAATATCTTAGGTTGGAAATTGCTGTTTCAAGCGGTATCGGCCTTTTTAAAAAAAAGTTTTAATTAATTTATTTGGGATGGCGAATGTAATTGAATAACTCAACTCCAAACTTGCCTCTCCGACCCCTTGGCTCGGTGTTTTATTCGTGGAATTAGTCGAAAGTATTTTCTAATTATATGCAATCCATTTAATGCTCCTTTTTGCGCCTCTTCTCAAATCCCACCCCTTCGCTCCGCCCCGTCTTACCTTTTCAGCCGGAATAGAGGAAACCGCTCCGACGCTGCTATTATTCAGCCTTATTGACACTGTTGCTGCATTTCTTTCGAAAAGTTGTGTTTTTTAATAGGGTGGAACTTTTTAAAAATAGTGCGATTAGAGACGATTCATGAAATCTCACGCATTTCTCTCTTCCCTTTGGTGTAAAGGCTATTTTTGGAAGTCAAAGCTCAATTCAGTGGCGTGGCATGCTTTGCGATATATCGATTGATCTGTCATTTAAACCTATGGAAAATGATCGATTTGCAGGATGTTCACAGCGAATACCTTAATAATCGATTCTTCACCACGGATTCAAATGGGGGAATATCGATAATCGATTATTCACGCCACGCCACGGGCTCAATTCTCCCAAGAATAATTATGACCGAAGAGTTGGATTTCATTTTGCAATTGGAACAACAATATCTGACTCATTCATAAAATCATTTATGTGCATAGGGAAACTAATGGTTTATACGTTGCTCATGTACCTAGCCATAATTCGTAGTTCCTAATTGCAAAATGCAGTCCAGTTACGTAGTTTAGGAATACTACTGAAAAGTTCCAATCCTCGTACCTTACACTCGCTATACTCTTACCTTAAATTATACTTTATAATCTCTTAAAACAATCCAAACTTGTAAAATCTAACTACCGAAGTCACCAGAGTCAAGATATTCTAGAGACCCCGTACTGCTCACTCCGCTCTTGCGTATAAGTCACTTTCGGAGGCCAACGCTAGATTCGTCTAATGATGATTGATGATCAATGAGTTGAGCAATCGATTTAGACATTTTAACTTAATTTCTAAAAACTTGGCCAGCAAAGTGCACACATCGACATTCATCAATCATCTAAAGGCGAATTTTATGCTCAACAAGTTGCTCATTATTCATCATTCGGGGGAAAGAAGTGTTGCCCTTCGAGTTTACCTTTCGCTCCATAAAATTCCCTCGCTGAAAATTCAGTGCGGGGGTCTCTGAAATACATCGTCTCTGAACGAGGGGATGGCGGAGGCGGAGGAACGCCAAAGATGGCATCAGGGCGGGCCGACTTGTTACGGCGCTCAATGGATCGAGTCAATAGGAGAGGTCGGACAAAATTTGGAAACTTTAAACGCTTGTAACTCCGTTCATACAAAACTTCGAGGCTCCAAAAGTGGCTCCATTGGTTTTCGCGTGAAATTTTTTTCTAGAATCACCCCTTGAAATTTAAAATGTGACGAAATAAATCCCGAAATCCTCAGTTTTAGTCAAAAATTTAATGTCCGACCTCTCTAATTGACTCGATCCACTGTGCGGCGGTTCAAACGATTGGGGGACGAAGCTCGCGCGCAAGTTTCGAAGCCGCTCGTTCACTTTGTGTGAAAGCCTCGCCGAAAAAAGGGAGCCCAGTGCGGGGGGAGGGGGGGGATGAAAAAAGGTGCCCGCTACAGCGAGAGAGCCACCGGAACGTGGAGTAACTAATGTTTCTTCATTCCTCTCGCCTTCGATCTTCAGCTCTTTCTTTTCTCAGGCATATCGTCTCGGTGTGCCGTGTGCCGTTCGCAGCCCTATCTCCCTGCTCACACCTTTTTTTTGAATCTAACAAGAAGTCGATCTGTTGTTCTAATAGCCTTCTAAGTTGAACGCTTAGTTCTATCTTCATCCGCGGTGAAGAGGAAAAAGATACAAGATGCCTCACGGTTAAATTGACAGCGTTTTGCAATCAGGAACCACAATTTCTGGTTCGTATATTGAAACACCCATCTGCATAGGGAAACTAATGGTACATGTGTTATTTCTAAAATGAGCCAGAGATTGTTGTTCCTACTTGCAAAATGTAGTCAAAATGGTCAAGCTGCAGGAGCATCCTGTACGGGTCGGAATGGGATACTTCTGCTGCAATTTTTCCCTCAAAAGTAAACCCAATTGGAACTAAAACTGGTACCCAATTGGTAAAAACCTGCATTCTTCTTCCAATCTTTTGACAATGCATATTCTATATATTTATTTTTCTGTTGCAGGTAAGTGGATTCGTTCGAGTCTTCAATACCTCCAAACAATTCCAGCCTCAGTAGTCCTGATAAGCCTGAGAGTAAGTCACGTTCAATGGTTTACCATGTGTGAGAGTAATGAAATTATCTGGAAAATTTAAAGGAACGTAGTTATGAAATTCCAGTAGACAGCCTGCCTTTGCTGGCGCGTTAAGGAAGAACGCTGTATGAGCCTTCCGGAGTTGCCAAATTTCCGTCGACAAATCGCGAATTTCCGGGAAAATTGATTAATGTTTCTCTTTTGATTTTTCAGAGGATTTTGTTCGAAATTTGATCTCGAAAGTCTGAAAATTTCAAGGAAAAATATTCATGACTCTCTTCAAGAGTAAATATTTTCTGACAGGAACTTTCTCAGCATTCTAATGATGCTTATACAGTGGCGTGGCGTGCTTTGCGATTTATCGATTGATCTGTCATTTAAACCTATGGAAAAGGATCGATTAACAGGGTGTTCGCAGCGAACACCTTAATAATCGATTCTTTACCACAGATTCAAATGGGGAAATATCGATAATTGATCATTTACGCCACGCCACTGTGCTTATACGGCGTTTTTCCTTAGCACGGCAGTATGGTACTTTAATTTTTGCCTTGTGTAGTGGTATAACCCTCCTAAAATCAGGAAAAAACGGAGCCTCTTTCGAGCTGAGTACGATTTTTCATGGAGTAATCTTATTGCTATCAAGGAATATCCCGGGAACATCGTGTTTCGGCTGCTTCGTGCCCCATCGCACCCCGAAGGCGCGAGGGTGCTTACATACGCGCCCGTGTCTGTGCGAGACCGATTTTTCCAAGTCATGCTTGATTAAAGAGCCGTTGAGTGTAATTTTACTCGAACCCTAATTTTCGCGTTTCCTTCCAGAAATTTTCGGATGGGTCGTGACTGTACTCCAAATCATGATCGTCTCGGGACGCCGCGCCTACCACCCTTTCCTCTTTCTCGGCATCATTTTCCCCCTCGACAAGTCGGTGGTTCTCAATCTCACATCTCGCCTTTCCCTCTTGAATTTTTTTCGCGGGGTCGTCTAAGTGCGAGCACGAGGAGCTTCAGTGCTCCCATTTCCCGGAACAAGTTCCAAATTCCGCAACTTTTGATGTTTTCCTGAATTTTTCCCGGAACTTTTGATGTTTTTCTGAATTTTTCCCAGAACTTTTGAAAAAATCCAAAAGGAATCCCGGAACTTTTGACGGTCATGGAGTGGGAAAAATTGGATAAAAAAGTTAATCTCACATCTCGCCTTTCCCTCTTGAATTTTTTTCGCGGGGTCGTCTAAGTGCGAGTACGAGGAGCTTCTTCAGTGCTCCCATTTCCCGGAATAAGTTCCAAATTCCGGAACTTTTGATGATTTCCTGAATTTTTCCCGGAACTCTTGATGATTTCCTGAATTTTTCCCGGAACTTTTGACGGTCATGGAATGAAAAAAATTGGATAAAAAAGTTCCGAATTCTGGAACTTTGGACGGACATGGAATGAGAGCACTGAGGTTTTTGAACTCTGAAAAGAAATATGGTGAATTTTAATTCAAGTCAGCTTGACATTTTTTGACCGGCGACCCTTTAATTATAACTTGGGGTTTTTTATTTTAAATTCACAACTTTTGATTCTTAACTTTTGACATCTGACTCCGGATTTTCATTTTATTTTCTTTGATTTTTGAGTGACACTTTATGGTAAAGGTGATTAGAATTCCGATGACACTTGGGTTTCTTTGAGATTAACCATTGGATCTTTGGCGGTGGCCTCCTGGCATCTCGAGACACAACCGACAACCGTGTCCGTAATGAAAGAATCCGTCAGGCAATGAAGGTTAAACATGATATCGTGTACGACGTCATGTCCAGACAGTCAGTGTGGTACGGACGTGTGCAAATACCGTCGGAGGAGAGGTTGCCCTCTAACATGTTTTGGATTGGGTACCACCAGGGAAAAGGCGTTACGGGGACTTCACATGAAGGGATGGCGTTAGGGCGTTGAAGACGAGGTTTTGGGTTGTCAGTTGCTCAACGACCTTCGGCAAGATAGGCACACTTGGCGTTTGGGAGTCGCAGAGCGCCAGAGTGCGTTTTAGGAGCGACTTTTACGTGTGTATGATCGGCCAAGAAAATTGTTTAATCAACTGAAAGGCCAGGTAACTCAGAAAACCGTCGCAATTAAGATAGTGCCCTGGTGATCTCCTATACTCACGGGTTCTCTCTTTCGAATGTTTGTGTTACCTCACACGGAGAAAAAAACTTCGTGCGTGGGACCCGAAGTTTAAGTCATATGGATCTCTGAAGTTTTCGGATTGAGCATCTGAACACTTTAGATCTAGCTGTCGAGGTTCGGATCACACATCTGAAACTTCAGTTCTTACATCTGAAGTACTTCGGTTTTCACATCCGAAAAACTTCGGTTCTCACATCCGAAAAACTTCGGTTCTCACATCCGAAAAACTTCGGTTCTCACATCTGAAGTACTTCAGATGTAAGAACTGAAGTTTCAGATGCGTGATCCGAACCTTGACAGCTAGATCTGAAGTGCTTATATGCTCAATCTGAAAACTTCAGAGATCCATATGACCTAAACTTCGGGTCCCACGCACGAGGTTTTTTTCTCCGTGCGTGTTCTTCTTCTCGCCTCAGCTCGAGGTTTAGCATGCCACGACTGAAAATTTGAGAACCTTCCGAGCTCGGCTCAGAATCCGCGCGCGAACGGGGCCCAATTTCAGTCGTCATTTATTTCCTTTTTCCCCGCAACGCTCTCTGAACCCGAGCGTCGAGAGTGTAACTAATAGAAACCCCGAGATTCATTCGGATGGCGGGACCTGCTCAGTGCGGGAAAGAAACGCGACATTAGTTCCAAGACGACGGGGTAGGGGGGGGGGGCTGTACTTGATGGTGCTATGAATTCCTAATGAATGGAGTTGAGGGTGGCGTCAGTTAGGAGGGGGGAGGGCTAGGGGGTACGATCTCTCATCTTTGAATCGTGGGCACGAGCCGAACGCGTGCGCAGTTGACAAGTCTCGCGTTATTCGCCTCCCTTTCAGACAGTAAGATTTGGTGATAAAATAATCAAAACATCCTGTTGACATGACAGAATGTAAAGTAATAAATGGATTATACGAGGTTAAAATTAAAGAAATTCCAAAAATGCAGGACGTCTCGAGCTGTCACAGGCTTATTTACAGCTGCCAAAACCAAAATCATTTGAAAATTGAATGACGGCATGATCCTAGTTGTTATTATCAACCCTCTCCCCTGTAATGATACCTATCAAAGTCTTTTGCAACACTGGAAAAGAGTATATATGACTTTACAATTAAACGGTTATTATCACTTCATTAAAAATTTCAGTGAATTTCCCTCGTGCCCATTACACTTTTCTACCGAGAAAATGCCATAACCATTTTTGAACGAATCAACACAACCATTCTCTCGCACGTATAATGAATGGATCCTCAATCCATGAACAAACTTTGACTTGCTATATTTTTCTGAAAGTAATTGACACGCAAAACACGATGCGCACATCAAAAACGCGAAAAAGTAACTCAGAAATCGAGAAAAACGTAGTGCAAAAAGCGCAACTTTTCCGCAAGTTTAAATCGCCCCGGTTTCGCGCCGAACCAAATGATGTCAGGCGACACCAATCAGGAGCGAGCACGGGTTTCTACGACTTCCGTCAATGTCTCTCTACTCTTCGGACGTGAAAACTATAGGAACATCATAACTTCATCTTCAAAATCAAATAATCGAATCTCATCCATGTTGTTCGTATTAAACAAGCAACAATTCCACAACACTGAAATACGTTTTATTACAACAAACATTCGTAGAAAATGGGCGGAGGTAGCGATTTAACTCAGCAGGGTGTCTACAAGTCCGGAAATAGTACTGATTTTTTAAGGGCGGACCGGAAGTACTGAAAAAGTGCGGAAATTCCGCAAAAAGGTCCCGAATTTTTTTATATGTTTATAATCTCGTCAAATGGAGGTACTGAAGAAGTGCTGAAGAAGTATTTGTACTTATTTTTGACCAGCCTGTTTTAGTAGACACCCTGAACTGCCGTAGTCCATTACTTCCATTAGTTACCCGTCATTACGGCACGCGAATTTTGGACTTTTTAAGAGCGGGCTTGTCCTGGATTTTGGCTCCTTAAATACACAATGAATGACCATGTAATCTGCTCATCTGGTATAGGTTCAAAGACCTATACTTAAATTCTTGGAAATTGCTGATGTAATTTGGGCTCGTTTCGAGAAACATTATCCAGATGATCTTGGATTTGATTCTATCATTCAATCCTATAATATGTTTCCTTCGTCTTGGTACAAAGTTTCCTCAGAGAAGCAGTTTTTTAACTTTTTTAAATCTATTTTTATTATTGTTTTTTATTTTAATCTGAAGTAAAAACTTGTCGCGGCATACCTTATCCCCCCCTCCCCCAATCTTGCATCCTCTGGTCGGCAGCCAGGAGTCTCTATATCCTTAGACTTGCCAGCGTCTCAGTAGCCTCCCTTCCACCCCCGACGCCACATCTCGACGTGGTGGTTGGGACGGGGGGCGTAGCGTAGTCGCGGTGTAATTATACGAAGGGGGAGGGGGGGGGTCTCCAGCAATGACTTGTTGATATCTAGCGGAGTCTCGGGTCGCCTTTTCGCGCCACAAATTTGAACGGATCTAGATGCGGAGCCCCGATACGCCCCTGCGGATAGCCGCAACTCCCGCGGCAGCGCGGCTAATTGAAGGCCCAAGGCTGAAGGGATGAGGGGTTGTAAAATTCACAGACAGCATAGATTAGCGTCTCTTCGCGTCTTACGCCCCCGACCGCGAGCGCGTAATGGGGAGTAGGGGGTGGGGAGAAGCGTCCTCGGTTGCCATATTTACCTCTCTGTTTGTAAATTCCGTAAGAAAAACTTACGGTGAAGAACTGCTCGTAGGTACTCAAGCGTACCGCGAGGAGCACAAGTAGAGTGACTGGACAGGGAGAGGATGGACTTGTCGGAAAGAAAAAAACAATTGTCGCTGAGAAGAACAAGCAGATCAAGGGGGAAAAAGAAGAAGATGATAGAGGAGAGGAAGAATCTAAGTGAACGGTATGAGAGAATGAAGAGGAGAAAAAAGGAGAAGGAGAAATTTGGATGTCTCGGAGAAATTACTAAAAAAGGCAATGCGTGAAATTTTGGCGCTCCGCGCGAGTGCATCGGGTATGGACAAGTCTGTTATCGTGGAGGTTGGGTCTAATCAGGTCGGTGCAAAGGGGCAGCCAATCTTCTTACAAGAAAACTACTAAAAAAATGTCGCTGTCAAGCTCTATATTCCGTTACCTCAAATCAAGATGGCCAAGAATGTTCATCAATGAGCGTCTATCCGAAGAACTGAGGAATTAATGCGAAAAGCAAAAGCGAAGACGCGCTTCAACAATTATTGAAACAACAGATACTGATAATTGCAATGACAAGTAATTCTGGATGATATGAGATCATGGACGTCCCGTTTGAGCCCTAAGAGCTCCACGACCTTATCAAACGTTACCTCAAAAATTGCCGGCTTATCCATACTTAATGAATTCGCGTAGAGCGCCGAAGTTCGCGCATTTTCTTTTTTTGTATCATTTACATGACTTCAATCTCTCTGATGCTTTTCATCGACAGTGCAATTTGTCAAGTTGCTATGTCCGCGGCGAGGTTTGTGGATCGTCAAAAGTCTGGCAAGAGTGTGTAGTTGTCAAAGACTCTTAGACGGTGTCGTATTATCTTCTCCGTGGGGAATCTTAAAGTCCGGGCTTTTGACTCAATTACGGGTGTCGCCGCTACGCGGTCGTGTCTGTCGTTAGATCCCCTTAATTTTGTGAGCTCCATCAGATAATGGGCTCGGCCGAACTAGCAGTCGCGCAGTGGATTGAGTCAATTAGAGAGGCCGGACATTAAATTTTGTATACTAAAACTGCAAATTTTGATTTTTATTTCGTCACATTTTAAATTTTAAGTGGTGCTTTTAGAAGAAAATTTCACGAGGAAACCAACGTAATCCTTTTTAGAACCTTCAATTGTGTATAAACGGAGTTATAAGCGTTTAAAGTTTTCAAATTTTGTCCGACCTCTCCTATTGACTCGATCCACTGTGAGTCGGTCCCGTCGCGCGCCACAATTCGCAGCCGCGCTGTAAGTTCCCGTTGTCATTCGTCCTACGCGCTTTACGACCGAGACATCACGTGGATCCGGACGCCCTCTCTCTTACGGATCACTAGACAAGGTGCGACTTCGAGCATTATGATGTGTGTTTTCTTGCCAAAACATCCGAACTACGATTCGCACAAACAAATTTATTGACAGCCACTCCTTACTAAGATATTAACGTTTTTCGATGCACAAATTCAACATTTCCGCTCCTAGAAAAAAACTAGAATCTATTCGAGTTAAATCGCATGCCAAACATTACCGCCGCAGTCATCGCAGTATAAAAACTTACAAACCTCAATCTCGTTGCACGTAATCCTAGTTTAATTGTGTCTTCAGCGTCGCGCAAGACAGGAAACGGAACGCGGTGGAGTCATCTTGACAGTGTGACGTGCCTTTCATCCGGCTAGTGGCAATGTGCCTGTATAGGTATTACCCGTAGTCGAATAGTTATCGCAAATAACTCTCGCATTGCGTTTGGTGCAATGCGAGAAGTCTTCGTGCAGTCTTGTAGGCGCTAATATGCGTCTGACTAATGATACGCCGACTGCACTGTTTGGCGTAATGCGTGAAGTTTTCCTGCAGTCTTGCAGGCGCTGATATGAGTTTGACGCCGACCTCTCTGTATTGGCGCGATTATGCGAACTCATGTTGTGTTTCGACGCCGTTTGAGCATTGCAACGTTGCCACGTTTCTCCCGATAAAATATTTTTACTGAGAAAGGTTAGGAAAGTTCTCTATGTTCGAGTTTTTAGATTGAGTGGACTATTAAACAAGGTATGAATTTAAGCACTCTGATACATGATTCCAATGACAGCAAAATTTCACGTAGAACACGATTCGCGCAATGAAAACTACTGAAATCAACTTCTAGCTAAGATATTAACGTTTTCATTGTCCATTGGTTACGGGAACTTTGAATTGCCCGGTTGCAAGAAAAACAAAACCCTACGCGAGTCAAATTGCGCACTACAACGGCTTTAGCAGGAAACTCAATCGAGCATTGTTTCTTTCTCACTCTGTATTGTTCAAAGTGTGTACAGCTTGAGTTGAGAGCGTCAAGATTGAGGTTTCCATATTTTCATAAAACTGAAACTATCATCGTGACGTTTGGCTTACAATTCAACCGAAGTAAATTATTCTTTCTTCCATGAGCGGAAAGGTTGAATTTATTCATAAAAAACCCTATTAACGTACATACGTTGTTTCTAAACTGAGGCAGACATCGTTGCTCCAAATTGCAATTTGTAGTCCCAGTAATTACTATCTCTTGTAGAAATCTGTTTTCCAGGTCAAACAATGAATTTTACCCGAGTCTCATAAAAATTGTGATCTTAATAATTCTTTATCAAAGTCGGCCTTAACTTCCGTGAGCCATAATGCAAACCATATTGGACGCTCTAGGGAAAGGAGCTGTTTAAGACATGACCATGGAAACTCAGCTATGGAATAACAAAAAATTCCCCATCCGGCCCCCCTTAAAAAAAAAATAAAAACAAATTAAAATAAAAGAAAGAAAGGGGAAAAATATGGTTGAATAAAAACTAAACCGCCCTGTCACCAGCATCGCCACGTATATGCGTTCAATGAAATGCAGAAACCATGTCATCGGTAGGTTTTTAAATGCAGACTCTCGCAGTCTCGCATAGGGAGTTACGAAGGCGAGGAAATCGAACGTAAGAACGAAGGGTGAACCGAGAACGAAAGTAATGTCTTTGAGATGGAAATACGGCTTCCGATTCGCTTCAATGGTGGAGCGCGAATCATCGACTATCGATCTTTCTCCCATTGGAAGCTGCGTTAAAGAATCGATTATCAAGGCGTTCGTTGCGGACACTTACATAATCGATAGTTTACCACGGTTTCAAGTGGTAGATCAATCGATTCATCGGAAAGCACGACACACCATAGGAACCCTGAGGGTGGCTCAGGCAATTAGAAGGCAGCGAGTCAGATGGTGAGAGCGCAAAGCGCACCTCTGTACCAGGAATACAATGCGCATATTAAATTGAGTTATATTCCCCGCGAATACCTTGAACTAACTCAGTGATGCCTTTTCCCGTAGTAAGGAAATCACTGGGTCAAAACTTCTTTCTCTCAAATGATCTGAAACAGGATGTCTACTGTAGGTACGCAATAAGCATGTACGAATACATTGAGAAACGGGTTTTGAAACATCAATACGAAAGTACGGGAAGTATACAATTTTTCCGTGGAATGGTATAAACATTAGTGATTTTTGGATGAATTATAAAAAAAAATGCGAATAATCACACCGAAAAAAAAAGGAATGATATAGCTTTAACTGTATTCATTGCGGATTTTGACGCGAACTAAGAAATGTGGACAATCGACCAGTACTGCTGGTTAAGGCTGCCTATTTTTCAAATATCTCCACTCGGACGATAGCCAATTCAATTGTACTTTTTATTTGTCGGCGCCAAAATCAGCTGCAAGTATGATTAAACCCATCACTCCTTTTCTTCCCTATAAATTTGCGATTTCTCTGCATAGTTCATCATGTCTCGTATCCGTAAAATCATCACAAATATTTCAAAAATGCACCAAAAAGACTTGGAAGTATTTGGTTTTGATTTGGAATAACTGTCATGGATACCGTTGTAGGTAAACTCTCAAAATAGAAACGCGTTCACAATCAGCAGTCACTTAATCAGGGGAGCGATTTGTTCGTTGACGATACGAGAAAGGAAGGCTGGTTAAGCTTGTTCAACAATGGAAACAAAATAGAAAACAAACGCATTTACTGCGCAATCGGAAAATAAACGACTAGGCTACGTTTTCACGACTCGCGAAGAAAAATAAGCCGTATAATCAAGTTTAAAACTGAAATACCGCCCCGAATTAACTCAACGGCGACAAGAGGGTGAGTAAACTTCGTGCGGGAGGGGAAAAGTTGAGCGCGAGATAAAAATCGGGCGAGCTTTAATCTGTTGATTTCATAAATCACCGTCGAGGGTGGGGCGGGGGCGGGGGAAAGAAGATATTAGCCAGGGCAAATAAGTGAAGATTCATTCGCCACGAGCCAGTCAGTGCGACGACGGTGGCGCACTCTATTATAAAACCGTTATACGCTCTCGCATAACGGAGGGAAAATCATTGATGGAAATGACCTAATAAATAACGGAGGCTTAGCGATAGTTATGCTGGTAGACCTATACGAGATATGCTGAGACTACAAACCCTGAGGTGAATCCCTGATAAATTTTAATTTCTTTCCTTTTGCGCCGCTGTTCCGCATCGTTTTTAAGGATTTTTTTCCCTCGAGAAATCGAAAGCTGTCCTAGAACGATAATTACTTTTTTTCGAGTGTTCTGATTTTCAAAAATTTGAAATCCTCGAATAACTTGGATCGTTGGACTTGGATCTGGGAGCAAAATTCAAGAGCAACCTAGATTAATTTCTTTGTCTGCAAAAATGTGGATTTTCCTAAGAAAGGTCAGGCATATTTAAACAGTGTGAGATGTACAGGGCACAAGCCCGCTCTATCTGCCAAAACTGAAAGAATAACAACACTTAATTGTAACATTTGAGCAGCATGCCTGTGAAGAAAGAGAACTTGTCAAAAATTAAATGTTGGGGATGCGACATAGATCAAATGGGATTTCAAATATACAAGTGACGTCTTTTGTATTTTTAACATTGAAATACTGCTAATAGAATTCCTTGACAGGTTGTAGAAGGACCTAGTACTGAGGTGGTTAAGCGTTCCAAAGCGCCAGAGATTGCTGTGAAAGCTCACGTATCTAATAGTAAACACTTATATCTTGTTCAGGAGTTTATTTTCAGACTTCCCGTCGTGTGATTCGTTTTCCTTGTTGAAATTTGAAATGAAAACATGTAGCTTTGTGCTTTAATTCGTACCTTGTCTACAGGTCCATTCACTACAGTTGAGCACAGATTTG
This sequence comes from Bemisia tabaci, assembly GCF_001854935.1. Classification (NCBI taxonomy): domain Eukaryota; kingdom Metazoa; phylum Arthropoda; class Insecta; order Hemiptera; family Aleyrodidae; genus Bemisia; species Bemisia tabaci. Next base: position 2,162,696 of record NW_017552322.1, read on the forward strand.
TATTCTTTCTTCCCGGAACATTAGATAACTACGTGGCAACAGTAACTGTTGGGAGGGGGAGGCTGGGGGAGAGAACAAAAATTAGCGGTCAACCACGGAACATATCCGTCTCGGTCCGTTGCTTCATTCCCGGTTCCGTTCTATCGTTCCCTCGTTCCACCCTTCCGTGATTCACCCTCGTTGTCACGTTGCGAATCATATCATGTGCGCAACACTCACGGATCCTAAATGCGAGATACGTGTGACTTCAATAATTTGGCAACCCGCTAATGCTGTTTATCACTCATACTGACCAACCGGAAAACTGTGAAGCGAGTGGCGAAAACATGTGCATTTTAAAAGAACTCGCGTGCGTTTGTTTACGGAACTTCAGCGTTAAACTTGCGGCCCGCAACCTCTCATCCCTCCCCTGCGTAAATGACTTTTGAAAAATTTACAGCTTGGAATTTTGACCATATTTTCGTGAACGATTGAAACAAGTATCACGGACAAAAGTCTGATTTTGGTATGCACACATTTTTGTCTAGTCTGTGAGCATGACCAGGCGTCGTTTATATTCTACAACAGAAGCGCTTTCCGGTAAAAGAGTGTATATAGATCTTCCTTTTATATTGGCCTGCTCTCACTAAGTGTAGGTCCGTAGGTATTTGCTACTGAAAGTTTTGGCTGCACCGAAAGAATGTGAACATTGTTAAGAAAATTTCGTTTTGAATCGGTAATAAAATTTTTGAACCAAGCAGGTTTCTGCTTCGTAAAATTGAAATTCATCACGATGTAAGCATTTTTTCTTGTTGATTTAAGGAAATTTCTCCGTGCCGACAAATGAAGGAATATCTTAATTGCGTGAATCACGTCACTGTTTCCCCCTGTCAAACAATGGTTGAGGAACAAACCCCCCTCCCCCCGTCTCTCGATCCTTTTTCATAGGTTTAAGTGACAGATCAATCGATATATCGCATAGCACGCCACGCCATTGATCCCAATCATCGCGAATAATCGAGACCTGACTTTACCTCAATTTAACAAAGAGAAAAACTAAGTTGCGAGTTCACCGCTTATGAGAGGAGGAAGCCTGCCTCGGGATGTCCCTGTCGCTGGAGTCGGAGTCAATATCTTGACATCTTTTCCGACGATTCGACTCCTGAATCGTTATCGAATGACATCGATAGATAAAACAATGTCTTAGTAATGCTATCGATCGATCGATGTGATCGTGACGCTCCGACAATCGACCCGAAGCCATTGTTTCCCCGATGGCGGCACCGATGCGTGGAGTTATTATTGATGGCGGCCATTCATTAAACGCGCCACTTGGGCGCACCTGTCGCGGGCGCCCGCCGGAGGCGACTTCCGGATCCGCTTTATCGCCCGCGCCCGCCGCCGCCGGAACCGGTCATTTTTCACGGGGGAAAAAAACCCCGGCCGCCTGTGCGTTTAATACCGCTCTCTCCGCAGTTTTTTCGCGCCCGATCAGCTATTTTGTGTGTGAATTTATCGCGGAAAGTTCCTCGGTTATTTCATTGCCCGGAACTTAACGCAGTTCCCCTGTTTTTTAACGCTGCGCTGTTGCCGGAATTAATGGAGCCGTCGCGTTGAGCAGCGAGGGCGCCGGTTCAGCCGAATCATGGGAGGTGCTTCAAAAACAAGCAGGGTGTCTACAAGTCTGGAAATAGTACTGATTCTTCTAGGGCGGTCCGGAAGTACTGAAAAAGTGCGGAAATTTTGCAAGAAAGTCCGGAATTTTCGTCGCAATTTGAGCGGGAAACCGAAAATTTTGAAATTTTTCGAATTTCGTCAGTTGAAGGTATTGAAAAAGTAGTGTATTTCTCTGTTGAGGAATTGTTCTGTTGTTGTTCTGAATTTTTTGGGAATGAACTGAAAAAGTACTGTAAAAGTACTGATTTTTGGCCAGCCTGTTTTAGTAGACACCCTGACAAGGTGCTCTCCGTCATAATAAACCGGAACACCGGAAAAGTTCCGTAAATCCGGTTCTGTTGCAAACACTGATGTTATAATGCGAGATTAAGGAAATCAGGCTTAATCAACATTACCAAACTTAATTTTCTATTACAAAGCACGGGTTAATTTATTTCACTTGAAATCCATCCTCAAGGGTACGCGTTTCGTAAATTTTAACCTTGCAATGTTAAATGCCGCGACTGACACGTTTCGCATCGGGTACCTTCATCGACCGAAACCAGGATGCGCAAAATCGATTAGATGACGTCATCCATTACGAACTTTAACTTTAAAACTAGTTGGTGGGGTCGTTTTGCCCCGCTCTTTTTTTAGAATCAATCATCTAAGTTCGTTACGGAGAAATGCGCGACCGAACCATCTACTATTTTTGCCGTCGTGGTTGCGAGTTTACTCACGTTGGTACAACTTTGGACAGTTCCACCTCCGCGACCTTATTCGCTTCCGCTCGCTGCTCTCAAAGTTCCGAAGCTTCTTCTTTCCCCGCCCCCTCTCCGTAGCCCAAAATCCCCACCTTTTCCATCGTAGTTTGTTCAGACTTGTACATTTATTTCCAAGTGCACCAATGTTTATGAATAATTTACTGCCTCTCCTCCATCCCCAAAACTTTTCGCAGCCCTCGCGGAATCCGTACACGCAGCAATACCAAATTTTGAAAAATGAAGTTTGTGCATTCTGGTGTTCCCAGGAAGAACACCGTTTAATAATTCGAACAATGCCGTAGGTACTTACCAAGAAATATAAAATGTTTATCCCTCCGAGAATATAAATAAACACCAAATGTGGCCCAAAAGGTATGTAAGAAAAAGGTAAATAGTGACGAGTGTGATCTACTGATGAGGTCTACAAAGACCCAAAACGTTATAGGCTCTCGGCGTGACCCCAGCTTTAGTATTCCAATGTATCTATCTGAGCTGAACACTCTCCCCCTTCATATTATTATTTGATAAGTATTTTTTAGGTATACAGTAAATTTAACTGCAAATAAGATAATTCTAAGAAGTAAAAAATAAAGAAATTACAAAACAAGGTCTCAGGTCTGGGTCCGACATCATGGGAGAATGCAATAGTGTATTTTCAAAACAGGTTTGGATTTATGATCGTATCGATCGAAATGTATAGACAATGGACAAGTTGTTGGTCAATTAATATACCAACTTTATTGATTAAATCATATGAGCCCAGAAGTATATTCGTGAAAAGATGGACAGTTCCTCAGTCTCTAATTCCCACAAAAAGAAAATAATTTCTATGTTCAAGTTTACGTATTTGTGTCGTTGCATCTGTGACGTTTGTAAAAAATCGATGTGCCGATAGTTGATAGACACATTTTCAAAAGAATGTCAAGCCCATAATGTCATAAGAAACATATAACAAGTTCTCTCAAAAATTCAAATTTTCCTTGAAGAGAATGGCATCACTCAAAATATTTGCGCAGTGTTTGTATCTAGCACGGCAGAATCTCTCTCGATGAAAAGTAGGGATATAATACCACACTCATATAATATATACAATAGGAATTCAATATTTTTCTGAAAGTTTGGCCAACGTGCTCTCAAAGATGCAACTCAGAAGTTGCGGCGTCGCCAAAAATTTGTAGTTGATGTTTTCTACCAGTATTGGAGCGGCGCGGCGCCGTTCATTTGTGTTGTTGATGACTCTGATGGCATCATCCCCTGTAAAATACGCATCTCCTCAGCATGTGGTCCGTGAAAGTTTTACGAGCTTTAAACTTTCAGCGGTGGCTCTAGTGTTGCTCAAACCTCCTCCCTCCTGCCCTCCATGCACTGTTAGCCGAAGCCTTTTTTCTTGCTCTTTTTCACAAGGTTCGAACGACTTTATTAGCTGCAGAGTAGGGTAATGTGTCTTGTGAACGTTTTGTTTGTAACAGAGAGTCCAGTGGGAATTCTCGCAAGTTGGAAAAACCGGGTTTTGTGCTTTTAAAATAAAAGTATTGAGACCAGAGACGATATATTCCGGGACTGTATACTGTTATCCTTCCTATGTATTGTAGAAGTTACTTTCGGTAGTCAACACTCATGATGACCGATGACCAAAGAGTTGAGTAACTGATTTAGCAATCTTTATACCTAACTGGAGCCCTGAACAGACGTTCAAAGTGGAGCTTCAAAGTGATGGCTGTTTAGTCAAGTGTTGCGCATCAACGGTAATCGATGGAAAAATTTGGCTAAACAGCCACCACTTTGAAGTTTCACCTCGAACGTGTGTCCCGGTCCCCCCTTTTACATAACTCCGCCCAGGAAAGTTCTCGCCCCAACATTCATCAATCATCATCTGGCGAATTTTGTCTGAAATTTTGCTCAACGTTCAACAAGTTGCTCATGAATCGTCGGTCATCAAGCGGAAAGTAACGTCGGGACTTCCGATCGTAACTTTTGTCTCGCCTATTTCTTAGATTACTTCTCAAAGAATTGGAAAAATGAGGTAAATATTTAGTTCATATTCCCACTATTGGCAAAGAGAAAATTTTATCTTTCATCAGATAGAACCATTTCAGCAATTGAAAAAGTGAGACGCGATAATAATTTTCCTAATTTCGTCCCCAGTCAATGAGGGTGTATTTTGAAAAATCATATTTTCGGCGGGAATTCTTCCCGAGCTAACCCGTTCACACCTTCGAGAGGATCAGCTCTTTTTAAGATATATATTAGCAGCGGCAAAGAAGAACGCTGTATGAGCCATTGAATGTTGTCATATTGCCCCGGCAAAAATGTTTATTTTTGAAAATAATCGTCAACGTCTGTCTTTGAAATTTTCTGACAAACTTGACCAAATCAGAAATAAAAATCTCTGAAAACTTCTGGGAAAAACATGCGCAAAATTTTTGGAAAATTTGTATTTTATCGGAAGATATTTGGCAGCCTCTAAATGCCCATACTGCATTTGTCCTTAGCACAGCAGAAATGCATGCCGTCGGAATTGGAACAGAGCAGTGCGGGGTTGGGGGCGAATAAGTGAAGATGAAAGGGAAATTGAGTAATTTAAAAAATATCTGACTGGAATTCCTAACGCAGTCTTGAGTGTAAATAAAATATAGGGGAGGGTGCGACGGGATTTCCCTGGCCCGCTGCAGGGCGACGGTAGACGGGGCGGGGTCTGGAGGGGGAATAATAAAATAAGGCGCGTTACCCTGCTCCCAGGTTTGCGGGGATTCGGTGGGCGACAAGAGAAAAATGACTCCATTCGGACTTATCGAGAAGAGCGTGGCTGCCGTGCGAAATCATCGTGAGAGGCGGATCCAGCAATTCGGCAACACCGGATTTTCTCCACTTAAACCTGTGCTAAATAATCGATTCGTGTCGGAGCACCTGGCCCCTCCAAGAATCGATACATTCCCATAGGTTCAAATGAGAGAAGACAATGCTGCCAATTTGCTGGATCCGCCAATGATCAACCTGCAAAAAAAAGGTAAAAACAGTCGGAGGCTTCACCATAGGAATGTTTGATTATTTAACTGATCGATTAATCATGTTTGGTATCCCGCCGAAGTTTTGACAACTAATACATCGATCGATCGATCGGGAAAAATCGTCCAATAGTCGAAAGAATAATAATTACGCTATGGATCACCAGAGATCAGACAATTTAATGCAAATTAATAACGAATTTAGTGCAATAGATCATACTCGATAGTTGTTCGATGTATCGCTTGGTTCGAAACAATAGAACATAACCTCAAACGTCAATTTTAGGATATGAGGTGGAAAAGCTGAAAATGAGAAAATTCCCAGCAATCCCACTCTTCATTGCCTTCTGCTACTCGAAAGAACGAAAATTCAATCACAAGACCCGTTACCTCAGATTTCTATATTGACTTTTGACGCTATGTTTATATGGTGAACCAATCGATATCGATACAATCTCACCTGTTTGATGTACCGAGTACGATCCATAAAAAAATTGGAAATTGATCGTGGTGCACACACCCGTAAGGAGTGTGCGGGGTCCTTTCAGTAAATTTCGTTGCGCGAATGGTGCTCCACGTAAAATTGTGAAGTAAGTAAAGAGTGAACATACATCAGAATGCTTAAGTTCGCACCTTATCAAGCGATCCATTTCTCGCCGTCAGCACTACGTTGTGCTAGTTTCCTAATTCCATTCGGATAATTTACCCTAAGCTTAGAATTTATTTCACACTTACTTCAGCTCAAGTCCCGGCTTCCGCGCGCTACGATCTCCGTATCGAGAACAGGACTCAACTGAGAAAGGCTCTCAAACTCCGAGAAAACTTAACTTAATTTTCTCCACCCTCCGAGTAGTTTCAGATTAAGGGAACCCCTGCCCCTGCCCTGTAGAGCAAGAGTTATTTCAAAAAATAAATGAGCAAGTAAGATTAGACGAAAATTTACCTTTGGAATGAAATATTTTCCCGCGAAAATGCTCCATCACAAATTCTACTCGTGAGGAATTAAAGTTTAAAATGTCTTGTTAATTTAACTGCGCTTATTTATTTCTTGATTTTATTGGAATGTAGTCTGGAGTATCGGGGAAAGTTCGCGAGGATAACGAAATCTTGAAGACCTGGAAGAGTCAGGGAGATCCGCCGAGGAAAGAACTTCTTTCCTTTGACAGAAAATTGCAAACATTTTCTACCGCACTTACACGCTCTATGAGTGACACCTAGCATTTCTAAATTTATATTCTCAAATTTTGAATATATTCACATGCAAGAGACGGCGCTACAATTTTTTTGTGGAAAGCGTCCCCCCCTCCCCCCAAAAAAAATTAACGCCAAAAAGTCGTGGAAAAATTAGGAATTTTCAAAACCCAAGAACAATTTTGCCACCCTGTTATTGCTATGTTGGCTGCACAATCAGCTAATGTTCGTGCATTCAACTCCCTAATTTCGCCAACGTGTTGAAGTCTCGTCCAACCTGGAAAAATCTCGTGGTTTCAGCGCGCCTGAGACCAGATCAAATGAAAAATACGCCCTACTCGAATTTGAGTGACAGGGTGCACGCAGGTTGAGAGGGCAAGAAAACTCAATTTGCAGCTGCTTCCCCTTCTACTGGAAAATTGACTCGATTGGCTTGGTCCTTGCGAAGAGCGTGCGAGCATCAGCTCGAATCGGGAAACAATGAAGTGTTCGAGTGTGAAACATGACACACGTCAAAGCACGAAATTACGTCAATCGGAGCCCTTTCTCTTCCTTGTCCCCCTCTCACTTCAGAACCGATTCATTCAAATTCAGACAGCTTTTCGCGTTGCTCCCGGACAGTTGGTTTGTAATATCGATGTAGTGTACGGAATACACTTTTTTGAACATTTTAATTTAAACTTTTCACGGAAAACAAAATCGTAACGTTAGCCACTCGCATAACAACGAGAGCTGAATCTCACCAAGGTGTCTAGCATCAGGAAAAACCGGAAAATATCAGGAATTTTGGCCGATCAAGAAAAAATCAGGAAAATCGGACGTTTTATCAGGAATTTTTCTGACGCGAATCTGCCTGCCGAATAAAGTCTTCCTGCTTTTTGCCTACCGTGCCAGGAATCGAGAAAAATCAGGAAAATATCAGGAATTTTCAAAATGAAAAAATCAGGAATTTCTTATAAAATATCAGAAAAAATCAGGAAAATATCAGGATTTTTCAAAATTAAAAAATACTAGACACCCTGCTCACTCGTTTAGGTGGAAATTGAACTTTTTAATCAATCCAGTGAGTTTACAACTCACAAAAACTTTCACTTGAACATTGAATTGTCGCATTAAAAGGTGTAAGCAGTGCGTCTAGCATTAGGAAGTTCCCGATTCTATCAGGATTTGAGGTCAATCAGGATTTCATCCCAATTTCATCAGGATTCGAGGAAATATCGGTCGTAAAATCAGGATCTGAGAATAGTCGATGCTTTCGCATACGCTTATGCAGAAATCATAATTTTTCTCCGAAAAAAATCAGGATTTGATGAGGATTTGGAAAAATTTTGAATTCAGGATTTAGCAGTCAAAAATCAGGAAAAATCAGGATTTCCCAAAATGAAAAAAAATTAAGACACCCTGGTAAGATTTCAATGAAGAAACTATTAAAAAAAAAGTCAGCGTATTTGCTGAGCACATAACGGTAATACAATTCGGCAAGCCGAAGGACACACAGCAGCGACTGCTGCGTCAATGGAGTTCTAAATATTTTGGGTAATGTTTGATTTTTTTTGATCAAGCGTAATTAGCAGGCAAACACGCACAGCTAAATTCACCGCGTGTGTATTGACGATTACGCGGTCGAGACAGACCGCTCTGATTGAAGCTACGCAACGGGAACAATAATGAAATAATAAAAAAAAAATCGTTCCCAACGTTCAAGCAGCCTTCTAACTAATATTATCCTGTCATCGGAGAAGAATAAAACTCAAATTAGAGTCTTGGATTTCATGACGTTAACGCATACCAGTGAGTCAACCATTTTCCGTGCAGAACAATTTAATGAACAGTACCACAACCGGGAGAAATTTAAAAAATGACAGCGATTAGCAATGCTTAAGAAGAGCAAAAAATATCTCTGGCTCGAAAGCGTTGGATGAAAGAACGGAGAAGGATAATAAACCGAGAGATATTTAATAAAACAGCGGAACGACGTCGCTATTTATTTGCAGTCGCGAAACTGTTATTAATTACGTGCTTATAAATACTCATCCGCGTTTAATGTTTTTTACATAAACGAGAGTTTTCTGTTTTTTTTTTTTTTTTTTTTTTTTTTTTTTTTTTTTTTTTTTTTTTTATCGTTCTCGCGGTCGACGATGAGCTGAGCCGGACTCATCCGTGGAGCGGATTAAACCCGACACCAACCCCCTCCCCCGCACCCCATCTTCCTCCTAGTCCGCATCCCTTCCGATTCCCGGTTTGTGGTGAAAGGAAAACGAAAATCAAGACCGGAGAGGGAGAAGCTCGGACTCGGGAGTTAACGAAGATCGAGAGCGTCGATGAGTTTACGGCGTTAACAGGCTACAGCTTGTTTAAGAGTGTTTAATTTAAGCTGCGCAATGAATAGGGGAGAAAAGGAACTGAACGGAGAAAAAACGATTTGGGATCAAGCGTTTTGTCATGTTTTTGCTGTGATTCCCGCGTAATCGTGATGATAGAATGGAGATGTTGCATGTGTGAGGGATTTGCGATTTGACTGTTGTTTCTTATGTAAAAGTTCGCGAGAAACACGATGGTCCCACTGGTTTTCTCTGAAATCATCTCCCAAGCTCAAAAAAAGCTCTCAAAGTGAGGCCAAAATGGAGGGGATATCCCACGCTATTCTGAGAGTCCACCTCTACATCAAGACAAACTCTCCATGCAAAGATAGGGAGAAAATACATTGACAGGGCTGCCACTTCATTTGGGGACTCCAAAACTGAAAACACGGCAACCCTGCTGATGTATTTGCTCCCTATCTTTGCATGGAGAGTTTGTTTTGATGTAGAGGCTCTCAGGGTAGGGCGGGATATCCCCTCCATTTTGGCCTCACTTTGAGAGCTTTTTTTGAGCTTGGGAGTTGACTTTAGAGAAAACCAGTGGTACCATCGTGTTTCTCGCGAGCTTTTATATAAGAAACAATAGTCAAATCGCAAATCCCTCACACATGCAACATCTCCATTGGAGATGACATCACTATACGGCCGCGTGGGATCTCATATTGTTTAAATTAGAGTCAGAAGCCGAAAAACGTTAAAAAGGCGAATTAACGATAAAAACTAGGTTTTTTTCCCAAAGTATGTTAGTCAAAAACAGGAGTACTTGTTTTTTTTTCGAGTTTTTGCTTGCTATTTCAGTCAGAGATACTTTGCGTCGGTCAAAACCCTAACTTCGATCATCCGACAGGTTTTTAGGACAACTATTGGACAAACGAGTTTTACGAGTGGCGATTCATGGTACGAACTCAGCAACAACTGAATAAAGGGTTTTCGTGGGTGATAAGACACTCCGTCCTCTTGCTGCGCCAATAAGTGGGTTTTTTTTTTTTTTTTTTTTTTTTTTTTTTTTTTTTTTTTTTTTTTTTNTTTTTTTTTTTTTTACGAGCATACTTTTCGGACGAAGCGGGGCTTTTGACACTCCTGACAGTGATTTCAAACAATTTTAACTCGACATTTAAGGTGTATCTACAGCTGCGTGAAGTAAGAAATTTCTCCGCGCAGGGGGCGCCACCGCTGTGTTTTAGAGTCCGTACAGCACCACGTGAGTCCTTGAGCTTTTATAAAAGTTGAAGGAATTTCTGTTTAAATCGAAGATAAATAAGTTCTAGCTATGACATTCTTCTTCCTATTGACCCTAAAAACAACGTGAAAAGTTATTTCTGAAGCTCTGCAATTTGATCCCAGAAAAAAGTAGGGTTAAGCATGATGACCTTGATGCAACCAATCGCGCTTGATCGCTCTCAGCAGTTGGCAGATATCTCTCTCCCACCGTGAGCTGTCTCTCTCGCACTTACAGATATCCCGTAAGAGAAACTGGGATCAATTTACAGCTTTTATTATTAGACTTTCAAAGCTCGCGTTTGTTTCTANGAGTCAGAAGCCGAAAAACGTTAAAAAGGCGAATTAACGATAAAAACTAGGTTTTTTTCCCAAAGTATGTTAGTCAAAAACAGAAGTACTTGTTTTTTTTTCGGGTTTTTGCGTGCTATTTCAGTCAGAGATACTTTGCGTCGGTCAAAACCCTAACTTCGATCATCCGACAGGTTTTTAGGACAACTATTGGACAAACGAGTTTTACCAGTGGCGATTCATGGTACGAACTCAGCAACAACTGAATAAAGGGTTTTCGTGGGTGATAAGACACTCCGTCCTCTTGCTGCGCCAATAAGTGATTTTTTTTTTTTTTTTTTTTTTTTTTTTTTTTTTTTTACGAGCATATTTTTCGGACGAAGCGGGGCTTTTGACACTCCTGACAGTGATTTTAAACAATTTTAACTCGACATTTAATGTCTGTCATCCGGCGGACAGGACTAGCAGGTGTACGGGGGAGGAAGTTGGCACTCATAAATCGTCATACTAACAGTTCGTCTCAAAGTTATCGTGCGCAGCTGGACCTACTGAATTGGAAGTTAGGGTAAGGCAAGGTTAAGGTTTTGACTAATTTCGACTACAGTTTTAACGCTTTTCGGCTTTTGACTCCAACATCTACACTAGGAAATGAAGGAAAATTAATTTAAATCTATAATCACTCCTCCGTGTACGCCAAAGAAAGTTTCCGTCGTGATTACCGCGTTATTGTATGTGTAAAGATGATAACTCTATTCTGTCACGTGGGAGCCCGTTTTAAAGGCGCGTAGAAGCTTATTTCACATTCCGTCGCCACCAACGAACGAGACACTTCCTCCGGTGGCTCCTTGCTCCACCTCGCAGCTCTTCCTCGCTTTCCGTATGATGCTGCTATTTATCAGACGGCTCTAGGAGATTAGAATCAGCGTGAAAGATCTGTGAAATACGTGCAAATTACCCGGACTGTTTTTCCCGCTGTCGAGTTCGAGCTTTTTTATCGTGATATCTCGCCTGTGTGGAGGACTGATATTAATGAGTTCTGCAGCGGAAAAGCCACGGGAAAACTAAGAGGAATTTTTGGTTAGGGATTGCAGTGGTGCTAAAATATTAGGCGAAAGAGGAAGCACAGGCAAAGGTACGCATTTCACATTTCCCCTCACTTTTAAACTGAGCAAATTCTTAAACATTTCGGTTTGATTTTCCGCATTGCATTGCAATTATTTTGTGCGTCGTTTGGAGATTCGTTTCTGTATGCTACTCGTAGTAAAAACAGCAAAGTAAACAACATGGGCGTCGCCGTCGTGTAGTGACGATACGTACAATTTTCCTTAAATTCCAAATATTCCTTCTTTTTTTAAACGAAGGACTTCTACGGGTTGTTTTAAGATGATGAAAAGTAAACTGGATAACTCGAATGGAGATGTTGCATGTGTGAGGAATTGGCGATTTGACTGTTGATTTTTTTGTAAAAGTTCGCGAGAAACACGATGTAGCCACTAGTTTTCTCTGAAATCAACTCCCAAGCTCAAAAAAAGCTCTCAAGTTGAGGCCAAAATGGAGGGGATATCCCACGCTATTCTGAGAGTCCACCTCTACATCAAGACAAACTCTCCATGCAAAGATAGGGAGCAAATACATTGACAGGGCTGCCACTTTATTTGGGGACTCTAAAACTAAAAACACGGCATCACTGCTAATGTATTTGCTCCCTATCTTCGCATGGAGAGTTTGTTTTGATGTAGAAGTGGACTCTCAGGATAGCGTGGGATATCCCCTGCATTTTGGCCTCAACTTGAGAGCTGTTTTTGAGCTTGGAAGATGATTTTAGAGAAAACCAGTAGCACCATCGTGTTTCTCGCGAACTTTTACATAAGAATCAACAGTCAAATCGCAAATTCCTCACACATGCAACATTCCCATTGTTCGACGAAGATTGAAAGAGATGGAATTAAAGAGCTAAAAATGCACGGGAATGACCAAAGTACTGCTAACTATAGGTGTTAACTGATTTCCCTTCATGTATTAATTAGTGCTCATTTTTAAAGAAATCCAAGCAACATTCTGTACACCATCAAGTACACCCAAATCACTCAACCTCCCAGTAGCAACAGATTTCAGTCAAGAATTTTTTAACCTAGCCAGAGGAACTTTATTGTTTTGCTTCGCAAATAGCTTTTTTCTACTTGTAGTGTCCCGCTCGGTAAAATAAGGTGCACCTATCAAGAACAAACAAAATGACAAAAGGTTTGCACGACTTAGTCACGGGCTTGAATAAATCAGTCCAAACGGGGAGAACAGACAAATATTTTTATGGTCGCTACATTTAGTCCTTTTTCCGAGTCATTTAACTGGGAACGTATGTGCTTGGATATCGTGACGGGCGCATATTCGCCTCATGCGGGGGTTTTTCATATCACCGCGTCTGAAATTCATCGCATCGGCGCGACGAGCAAAGCCCTCCCCCCCCTCCCCCAAATAATGACTTTATTCCTCCGAATCGGACGCGCCTTTTTATTTTCGCTCTGTGGAAAGGATTGCAACATCTACGGCGATAGTTGTGGAAGAGGATGGTAAGTTTTTGAAAAGTCATTGCAAACCTGAAAAAAAAATCAGGGAACAGTGAGTGTTTTTATTCCTATTTTCTTTGAGGAAACTGATCGAAATGTTACCTTGCAATTTATAGTGATCCTTTTTAGAAGGAGTGAATAAAATTCGCAGAAGATTTCAATAGTACATGTTGGTCACTTTTCCTGTGAAGAAAATTAACCCAAGTAGAGACTTCCAATATTGCAGTCAGAGGTTCACATTTTTCGGTTGCAGTTGCTTCCTCGACAGATTTTCTGATTTGCCTCAAATTATGCAAGCAGTTAGAGAACCTGAGCTCAACTGAGCTGCTCTAAAAAGCGTTTTTACGCGCAATGGATTGAAAAATCTTGTGTTTTTTTATTTTTTAGCGGGGTGTTTTAAACTTGCGGAAAAGTTGCGCTTTTTGAGCTGCGTATTTCTAGGTTTCTGAGTTATTTTTTTGCGATTTTAATGTGTGCATCGTGTTTTACGCGTCATTTAATTTCAGAGTTATGTATACGCAAGTCAAAATTCGTTCATGACTTAGTGAGCCATTGTATCTTTTGACTTTAAAATCCTCCAGGAAAAATACTCACGATTTTCTTCAAAAAGAAGTTTTGTATCAGAAGAGGCAATTCGACATTGTCCAGAAGCTCATACGGCGTTTCTTCTTAGCATGGTCATTGGCGGATCCAGCAAATTGGTAACGTTGTTTTTCTCCATTTAAACATATGGTAATGTATCGATTCTTAGAGAGGCCTGGTACTCCGACAAGAATCGATTATTTAACATAGATTTAAATGGAGGAAACCCGGTGGTGCCAAATTGCCGGCTCCACTTTTGAGCATGGTAGAGTGATAGTATCTCTGTCTGTGTACGACAACAGCGCTTTGATTTTTATGCAGAGTGAAGGCTCATCGCGGGCTTCGATGGTTGCCTTAGTCGAATCGAAAGCTATTTCAGGTGACGGTCGTGCAGCGTCGCCGTTATGTTAAAGGGAGCACGAATTTATCTTTGTTGCCGCCCGACGGCGAATATGACTATACCTTAAAACTGGCAGTATAGCGATGTACGATCCGTTGAAGCGATGCAACGAGCGAAAAGCGCTTAGCAGTCGCTTTAAAGTTTAACGAAGCCAAAAGAATTAAGTAATAAGTAATAGGATGGCGTAAAAAGCTAGCGGAAGGAGGCTAAGGTGGATTCCCATGAGGGCCCCAGACCCGAACTCAGTCGCCGAAGGTTTCGCGTCCCCTGAAGGTTGCCTCGTCGAAGATCTCTGGTAAATTTCTACGACCGTTGAAAGGAATTCGAGTAATCATGTCAGTGGCGAGGCTAGGAATTCTTTGAGGGGGGGGGGGTCCGTGACGGTAAATTTTTATTATCTTGTGTACGTGCCTGATAATATTTTATGTCTGACCTCCAGAGCCTCCAAAAGTAAAAAAAAGGTAGAATTAACGAGGCTAAGGCGGGGGGGGGGCAGACCCCCTGGACCTTTCCCCCTCGTCTACGCCTCTGAATCATGTTAGATACTACTGTGCCTAGAAATAGCACCTAGTTTACGAAGAATCGACCTCTAAAGAAAATCGACCGACAGTTTTTCACTGAAACTATTCTGTGGAAAATTATATTGACGTGATCATTCAACAAGACGGAAATGCACATTAGCACTTTAAAACTCCTATTCCGATACGTAAACTGACACCAAATGTCCGATTGATATAAATAGTAATTATTTTGATTCTGAGATGAAACTGTGCTCAGAAAGTCAGCCGTATGTGCATATCAGTCAATGTTAAAGCTGTGTCTTTAGCTGTATTCACTATTCTTGCGAGTTGGCAACACAGCTTTTTCTCCATTTGAATGTATGTAAAACAATCGATTCTTGCATCGATTCTTGAATCGATTCTAAAACCGATATCTTTAATGGAATTACATGTAGGGATAACAGTGTTGCTGATCTGCCAAATCGGCATACTCACTATCATAACATTTCCGAAAGATCCTTTTAATTTTTACTTGTACCAGAGCAGGCTCTCTGAGATAGAGAGTGACTGTTGAGGGTCGGGCTTAGTATTCACGGATCCTTAGTCATGTAGGTCTCCCCATTCCCCTTCCCCCCAAAAATCACTCCTTTCTCCCATTTTTCACCTTTTTCACGCCCCCCCCCCC